>NQII01000600.1:496734-526058 GCA_002778355.1 Clitarchus hookeri
GGAGTATTGTCCCGCGGCAACGTCACGCCCCGCCGACGTGAAGCATCTGCACCGGAGGGCGAGCCGGGTCTGCACCGGAGGGTTATCTTCCACGTCGGTGACACCTGGGAGATACAAACTGCTGTAGTCACTATCGGCGTTCTGCGCATAGAGTACCGTGGGGAGTCACAAGTTTCGTCAGTCATTTCGACGCTAGTTTGCTGAATAATCGCCTCTGTATGCTCGTGCCGTCGCCAAATTTACAGAGAACACAACTAAACGTGATGATTAAGAGTTTAATGCCAGAAGCAAGGAAGTGGTGATAGTTATTATACGACGCGATTTGGGGTTGATAAGTGAACCTCACATTTATTCAAACATTCCGAGATGCCGTGGGATGATTAGAACCTCCTTTCTGGGGAATAGATATGCTGAGTTTTTTGAGAATCGGATTGGCTCGACTTGACGACGTTTCCAGAAGAAACTGAAAAACCAGAAAACGTCTGCAGGATACGTAGAAAATTGAAGGTGATGCGTGGAATAAAGTAGTGCTCCCAGGATAACATTTCGAGGTTTGATTGTGGGTGAGGTGGTGGAGAGTACGGGCCCGGTTTTCGGCCGGCCAACTCGATGTAATCGTCGCGCGGGAAGACAAAGCAACTATCACGAGACTTGCCGCATTCTCATTCGAGAGAGCCTAACACCAACTCCCCGCGGTAGACTCACAAGCGCATTTTTCTTCGGCTCTGTCATAAACCACGGAGTGATACCGCAGGGTATTACCCCGTAGGACGATCGCCCCGCGATAATGCAGGAACTGCAGGGTGTCGGGACAGGCAACCAGCGTTCCAAGCGCGTATATAAAATCTGCGATGACTCCGCTCCTTTTACAGTATTATTTTATTCTGAATTACGTTGAAGACGCGTTCCTCCCTTCGGCCGGCCAAATCTACTGTGACCGCACTAACTGAACCTGTCGTTTTAGGAGTTAGTTTATTGGTGACGCCTCTGCCACTTGTCGGCACGCCACTCACATCTTTAGCCCAGCCTTACGACCCGGGATGGTGGCTCGGTGCAGTTTGTGGGTCGAAGAAGCCGGTCGCCACTTTCAACAGTTGCTGTAAATAAGTCGTCTTCCTCCCCCACTCCCCTCCTCGCTCAGGTTGCGTAGTTCAACATGCTGACAACCACTCTCCTTCACCTCGAGAACTGTCCGCCTTAAAGCTTTGCACCAAGGAACATTTGTTGCTAATTTATACGTGACAGTTCATGTCTATCAGAAAGTTTGTCGTTGGAGACTTGCGTGTTTTCATAGTTTTCGCACATTTCAGATTTCGAATCACTAAACCACTGTTCACGACTTCGTTGTTTCACCTCGAGTAGTTCATAACTGGTTTGTAATATAATTACTTGAAATTTCGACTTCTCAAGTTCGCATACCTCCATTGATAGGTGTTCAGTCATATTATGGCTGGTCCATTCTGTATAACTAATCACCTCACGATGTTTTCGCCTTGAGTAACGGAATACCCCTGCAAATGATTCTTCTGATGACTCACCCTAGCATTCCTCATTTAAAAAATTGCTTCAGTCTACGCGTAAATTTATTTCAAGGATTGTTATAGCGCCAATGCTCTTTGGGCCTCAACGGCCGTGAAGTTATAAGCAGAGTTATTGTTTCCTTACGCACTACGACAAAAACAAGAACGTTGAAATTACACTATGTTAGACGGATAATTTCTGATCAGCACCACAGCATATTTCAAGTAGGTATTTTGAATTTACATCAAGATAACAGCTTAAAGAGGATATTAACTCTAATACCCAACTGTCGATATTTGTACAGCTTCTATTTCCAAAATAAGCAAAAAATAATTGGCAGCTAGGGTTTTTTTCGTTTACTATCGCCAGACACGTTAGGTTGATGCAAGCGACAAGCACAACTACCGAGATTCGGCGGGCATGCAGCAGTCATTCCGTTTTCAACGTGAAATGTTTTTAATTACCTTTCTTCGTCTTAGCTACTTGACGATTTTATACACATACACGTGCTCGCTTAATAAACAGAAGCCAGTATTTCAAAATATTTTACGGCGTCGTGATTTGATGGAAGTGCCCTCGGCAGTGCGGCATAAAACGAAGTTCCGACTACGGTTACGGCAGTTGTTAAGCACCTACTTTTGGTGTTTAATTGTGGCTGTAACCGAACTCCATAACGTGTTTACGACTGTATAGAGGTACCGCCTACCTAGCGTCACCAAACGATGAACAGAACTTCAGTATAAACTGTTTTATTCAAAAACTGCTCGATGAGTCTGCATAACGTATGCTTACGGATGCCATTTAAGAAGCAAGTTACGTCCGAAAAGTAGATTCAGTTTTTTTTTTCATTTTCTAATATATATTTAATTTTTAACGAGTTTTCTGTTCAAGAATTTTTTTAGAAATGAAAACTTTGATAGCATTTAATCAACGTAATTTAACCACTTCTAACACATAATTATCTTTAATATTACAATAAAACAACAACGTAATCACTAAAAAAACTCAAAGGAGTAAAGAGGCCGCGGTGGTGTACTGGTTAGACTACTCGCCTGCCACCTAGGTTAACCGGGTTCCATTCCCGGCGGGGTCGCTCCCGGATGTGGGAATCGTGCCGGACGATGCCGTTGGTCGGCGGGTTTTATCGGGGATCTCCCGTTTCCTCCGCTCCTTCCTTTCGGCGCTGCTCCATACTCACCTCGCTTCACCCTCGTCGGCTCGCAAGTCCTCGATGTTAAGAGCTGCCCAAATCTCTTCACTCACTCACAGAGGTTAAGTTGTTAACAGAAAGACCACACGCGAGTTCATTTCCTTGCGCGTGAAGGCGATGGGGCATGTGACGCGCGTCCTTTGGTCACCCCCGCGTTTCTAGGTCTCGGACACAGAGCAATTAAGAATACAGAGGTGAAACGCCCGCTTGTATCGCGAATTCCAGCCGCACGCGACAGCAAAATGGCGGCACCTGCCAGCGAATTGCTGGAACGCCGTTCGCCAACGAGTTCTTGGTGACCTACTTATAGGCCGGCCGCGTAGCCAATAGGGAACCTTTCGCAGCACGCAGAAAACCAATCAGATACAAGGTCCGTTCCTAGAGCCTCGTGCAGCCAATCAGATTGTGGGTACGCCCACGCCAAAGGAACCGCCACGTCATGTCGCCTCTGCGTACTTGACGTGCTCTGTGCCTCGGACATGAGAAGGTCCTAGTCGGAGGCACAATGGCTGTGAAAGCACGCTGGGAGTGAGAAGATGCTCTCAGACACTGTCTCTCGTGGACGTCTGTCTGCCGTTAACACCCGAGTACGTCTTGTCACGACACGTCGGAACGACAGGTCACGTTCTTCGTCGGGCTGCTACTGTCTCAGGCGGTGCAGTCCCGGCACGCTACCTTGTCGTCAGGCAACAGATCCGACCGCCGGAAGGAGCTCAGTCATGCCACAAAGTTTACGACGACCCTGTGCTACAACGGCTGGGATGCTTGCTGCAGCCAGGAGTCACTGAATAAGAGAAGACGTACCACTTTCCATCTGTTTACAAAAAAAAATTGCTCCGGCATGCGAAGTCGTATTTATCTTTTTAGAGCGCGTGGGACAGGAATTAACGCTACAGAGTTTTGTGAAAGCCAATACACAAAAAACTAGGCAAGTATAATCCTTTATAATTGTATTTACTAACATCGTTAATAAATATTTTGTCAGAGTAAGGTTTTTCTTCCTGGATGTTTTCTGACGACGCAAATTTTTGTGTTACTGCAGCGCAAGATACACTCGTTTGCAAAAAAAAATTGATCACCTTGAAGGTACTATCGCAAGGGCACATAAGTGGGTACAGGCACAGGACATGATGGTATGTATACATAAAACATTAAAATATTCTACCACTACAAGTATGTACTTGCAGGATGCACTTAGTATGGCGCTGGACCAACCATGGCTCGGAAGCAGGTGAAGGTTGGATGTTCTCTTTAGGAAGATCGTGCCGCAGCTGGCACAATTGACCCTCCAAATAGGTGAGGTGAGGTCGGGCATTATCCTGCTGGAAAATATGGTTGTCAAGCTGCCCCAGGAAGAGGTGCGCACATGATCGCATAATTTCCTGGGCGTATCGCCTCCCCGTCAGGGTTCCTTCAATCACCACCAGTTGGGTACGATAATCATAGGAAATAAAAAATTTTGTGCTAATTTTTAGGGTTATTGTTATATAAAATTTTTGTATTTTTTAATGCTCTTTTCCATTTTCCAGCATTCTATTCCCATAATCTCAACTATATATCTCCTACTTGCCTCAAACTTATTAAAGCCGTGTTTGATTGCAAATATTTTCAAAACTCCAAATAATGTGTATGAACTAGCCAAATCTGACGTGGGAATAAGATGACATTTTCAGTAGTTATATTGAAAAAAAGTGTACGACCTGAAAAATAACAAAATTTAAAACATTACTCATTACCATTACATTACCTCTAAAACATTACTCGCTGCAGATCTTCACAATCATCCTAGCTGCAAGAAACTTAAACAGGGACAAAAATTTTATTGATTATGTAGCGATAAATTTATTTTTATTGATGTATTTAAATATTTCTAAGAAAATAAGGGTGTTAGTCTGTACACAACAAGAGAAGCAGTGGAATTGAAACTTGTTCCATTTTACTTGATGCAATGAAAACGTACGCTTATGACCCCATGTCTTGCATTATATATATATTAGCATAGATATTATATATATGTATTTTATTATTTCATTTATGTAGAATAAAAACGCGTAGAAATTGGTTTATAACCTGCCAGCTGTTCACTTTATATAATAATATTGATAAAAATCTTAATTTCTCTGTATGCTTCAAGGTTCAATACAAAATTGACCTGATGAATACAAAGTTACAATAAATCTTCGTATTAGGTGGAAATTCCCGGTCTTTGTGTGGAATGTGTATGGAGTAATCACTCGAGAAAACCAACCTCAGGCCAAACGCTCGGAATCAAACCTGTGACCTGCAGAATTGTGTACATGTATGCTAACGCACGAAAAAAGCACTCTCGGGAGATGCCCTGTAGTGACCAACAAATATAACGGAAATGTTGGTGTGAAATATACCAAATAGACGAATTAATATTTAACGACCTTTAAAGAGTAAAGAAAATGTTCTTGGAAATTTATTGTAACGTGTTAGTTTTATTTAAAGAACTAGAGTAATAAATCTTTAGTATACCGTAGCTATTGTGAAAAAATAAACGTAGGGACTTTTCAAGCTTTGTTGCCACATATCACTTGTCTCGGCGATTACGCCGGGAAGTAAGTTCCGCACGGTCGTTCCGAACATCCGGGTGGAAGGTTCCTATATCGATCCCCTGGCAAACGTCAGCCTTATCTGCCCTCCCCACTCGTGCAAGCTAATAAATTCTCAGGCTATTGATGGAGCCTCTTATAAACTGCCGCCTCAAAGCAAAGAGCCCTCGTCTTCCACGAAGAACGCGCCCGGGTTTTGTGCTGAGTGTACCTTGTATGTTGTCGCAGGTCTTCCAGGGGGACGTATTTCACGTGTGTGTGGGTGTACCGAGCTCCCTTCTTCCGCCACGCTGAGCTCGTCGGCGTTCAAACGTGGCTTCTCATGCCGTGAGCGACAACAATTAGAACTGAGACGCTAGATGAACCCCCTTCCGCCTGTCCAATAAAAGAGGACCCACCCAACGGTGTTTCTTGTGACTGGAAAACCTGGAGAATGCTCTAAATCGCCTAAGAACTGGGGTAGCTCCAGTAAAGTCCAACCTGGTCAAATGGGGTTTGCTGGACGTGACCGACGACAAATGCGACTGCGGTGCACTTCAGGACATGGGGAATCTTCTCCGACGTCCTGCCTGTCTCTACAGATGCACCTTTGATGAACTATGGCTAGCTAATCAAGAAGCATTAGACGTGGCTCACTACTGGGCCGAAAGAGTGTAGATTTCCTGACACGAAAAAGTAAAGTAAGTATTGAATCGGAATGAGTGAAAACGAAGCCAGGTCAGCGAAAGCAGTGAAAATGGTTTCACACTGGAAATCAGTGCCGCCGTACTGATTGTTAAGGTAAATTAATTTCACTGATTTACGCGTTCGCTTGTTCGTCTTTTATAACCGACTTTGTAGCGTTGTAAAATGGCGGGTATTTTCGAGCAGACGTAACCTCGTAAATTGAAACCACCACTGTAGTTAAATTATGGAGCACGAAAGCTTTTTTCATGTAAAATTTTTATGAAATTTAAATTATTGAGAAGATATTTAAGCGTACAGGATACGAATTGATCTCCGTTTATCGTTTTGGACGTTTTAATGACTCTTTAGCGAGAGGACTAATCAAGGGTTGAAATAGAATAATGAATGTGCGGTTGTCGTGTGAATGCGCACTCTTTTATAGTTTTTTTTAGCTGATTATGATACCCGTCTAGCTCTGTCAATTAATGTGAGAAAGTAAAAGTTTAGTTTATTTTTTCACTTTTGATAACGATATCATTAATTAAGTTTATGTGCCCCCAAAATACTTGAGCCTCCATCTCAAACAAGACTGCGTGAACAAGTAGTACTCTTACGTGGTGTCCGTTAGGCCTGACTGTGAGTACCACCTCAATAGACTGCTTCCCAATTAATTGAGCTAATTTGCCACTCTTTGTTAACTTCTTAAAAGATTTTTAGTTACTTATTCTTTACAGGCTGATACAACTGATTCGTATCTAGACTGTTCTGTGGAGTGGAACATGCGTTATGATGTGGCTCATACATTCTAACAGAAAACAATAAAAAATTATACGTCGCAGATTATCAGTAGCTACCAATACTGACTTTTTTTTATATATTTATAAAAACACACGCGTAGTTGGCTAAGTTTTATCGGCACGTCAAATGTTTTTGGTTTTTTTATGGTATTAAAATATGAACGTTGAGGCGCTGTAAATTATAAATAAGTTTTTCAGGCAAGCAAATTTTAAATATTTTTTCAGTTATTTTCTGTAAGGCATTACTTTTTTTTTTTAGTTGGATATGTTTTTGTGTGTAAAATTTTGTTCTATGCAGTTCTCATTAAAAGTATAAAACTCTATGTACGTCGAAAGAAAGGCATAATAAACTCTTTCGCTCCGTCTAGCTAATTCATTAGTACAACATTTTTAGACTAATAATATCTCTACAATGTTGAGTACGTTTTGCAAATTGTGTGCTCTAACACGTATTGTTCGAGTGCCGTGTAAAGTGTGTTGGACATTACATAGCGTTCCGTGGACGCTTTTTATAGCGCCCGAACCCAGACGAAAGTTCGCCTTTGAAACGGGATCGTGTACATATGTTCGCAAATGTGTTTCATGTGTAAATCTTGGAAGAGGTATGTCGTCTGTTAGATTTTCGTTNGATCGTGTACATATGTTCGCAAATGTGTTTCATGTGTAAATCTTGGAAGAGGTATGTCGTCTGTTAGATTTTCGTTTATTAAACCTTAACAATTTTCTAACATTTACGTGTAATACTCGCCAATTTTTTTAATGAAATTTTTTTTTCTATGTTTTGAATATTTTTTTATATGTAGTAGTATTAAACTTAAGCTTCGTCGTGCCTTCAGGTAAACTNCTATTAAACCTTAACAATTTTCTAACATTTACGTGTAATACTCGCCAATTTTTTTAATGAAAATTTTTTTTCTATGTTTTGAATATTTTTTTATATGTAGTAGTATTAAACTTAAGCTTCGTCGTGCCTTCAGGTAAACTGGTTACGAAGTCTCAGCATTATGCCAATATTATGCTAGCAAAGGCTGTTCGCGATGAAGTGAGCACTTTTGAAATCAATCTTCGAATAATGTCACTGTATCTACCTGCTTACATTTAAACAAGCGCACTGAGTGGCAAGCGCCCAGTTAAGTTGGCAACGAGGAAGGGAAAGTTGTTCCACGTCTTAACGTCGAATTAAAAGTGTTAGGTACACAATTTTGAAAACTGAAATAACTTTTTTTTTTTAATTCATCTAAATATTTACTTATCTTGTNGTCTCAGCATTATGCCAATATTATGCTAGCAAAGGCTGTTCGCGACGAAGTGAGCACTTTTGAAATCAATCTACCTGCTTACACTTAAACAAGCGCACTGAGTGGCAAGCGCCCAGTTAAGTTGGCAACGAGGGAGGGAAAGTTGTTCCACGTCTTAACGTCGAATTAAAAGTGTTAGGTACACCATTTTGAAAACTGAAATAACTTTTTTTTTTTAATTCATCTAAATATTTACTTATCTTGTAATTTTACAGTTTCACTTGGCCAACGCAATAATAATGTGAACAAGCCACAGCAATGTTAATTTTACGTATGGCGGAAGAATACACAATTTTCGTACACGAAGATCTTAAGCATGGCTTTCAACAGTGCTGAGTTAACCGCGTACAGCTTACAGCTGTACTGCACCTCAGCACAAAATGACTTTATGGTACACATACATCCCACTGAATGTCACGAATCTTACAGCGCCTTCGTGTACGCGGTCTATCTTGTATGTGCGCCCTCTGGGTGGGATGTGGAAACGGAGACATTTCTAGGGAAGAGAAGAAGGAAAATATATGGTGCTACCAAGAGATCTCCTCAGTTAGAGGTGTGCTTTGGAATGCAATAAAAAGTTAGGAGTATCGTTCCGTTGGGCGGCACGAGGCGTCTTTCAAGAAATATCGAATGCAGAGTTCACTTTGGAGTATTTTTTTTTTTTGGAAGGTGGAAGGGCTTTCCTGCTTTTATACAGGATGATCTCGTGAAGGTGAGAAAGTAGAGAAATATCTGTGGAAGCCATCGGGACTGAAACTTCGCCCTTTTCGCCATATCGTGTTGCACGGCATGAATATATTTTTTTAAGAACTTCGCCGTTTAAAATATGTGCACAGAAGGGGCAGTGTAAACGGTATAATGTAACCACACGTCTGCTTATTCGTTTCGAGCGTTCGTTACAGAATTGTTTTCTAAAACTGACGACATGACAGTTTTCCACCAAAGAGTTGACAATCGTACTGTCATCTATGGCACGGTAGTTCCCGTAAACCGATATATGCTGTGGAAATATTTTAAAAAGGATTTTACCTCTGATATATTGAGGTGTATGGACCTTGGTATAGAGACTTCCCACCAATTTTGTTCTTTTTTTTTTTCTTTTTTTTTTTGCGGATTGCATTCTTCAAACGAACTTGCATAACATTAGCATAATGCTGTCCGTTTTCAGTTTGTTTTCTGGAACCAAATGTTTCAGTGCTGTTCCATGGATACTAGGAAATAAAATCATAATTGTTTTCTTTGTGGAACGGAAAACCCGAAATTTGTTGGGAGGCGGTGAGTGTCTATGTTTTCATACACGGGGCTGCTGTTCTTATTCGGAATTGTGATATCTGATCCAGAACTTGTCGGAGGTGAATATTCTGCTCGCGAGTCGAGGACGTTTGCCGCTCATCGAGGCAATGCCCGGCAGCACTCAAGCGCGCTGGAGCTTATATTCTTCACCCAGGGAACGCGGCACTCATCTTTCACATCCACGGCAACATTTCCCTCCCCTTCCCCTTATCCACGTTCATTCTGTCGAATGCACTCCACCCACCATATTCGTATTTCGTTTGTCATTTGTTTACTTTTTCTTCACCTAGGTGATGCTAGTGTATTAATCATCGATTTCGCCGTCAGAGTGAAGAGATTTGGGCGGCTCTTAACAGTGTGGTCTTGAGAGCTGAATTCGCCGCCAGAGGACCTGTCGATTTAGCAACCATATTGGCTGTTTTCGACCTTAATTAACCCCAATGTCATTGAAGTCGAAATATCAAGTAAAATTACATTTTATACAATTGTCCATTATTAGCTTGTCACAACAAGGGGCCATATCGACTAACCATACTAGCCATCGACTGACTCCACCTAAGACTAACTCCACCCAACACTGGTCCCTGGCGAGACTGACTGAGCCCAAGACTATCTCCCGACGAGACCAGTTCCTGCAAAACTTGCTAGAACAACAGACAAGACCAACCTGCCATACCACCCACCTATAAAACGATGATGGGCAGTCTCGAAAAAGTCCCTAATAAGAGTATCATAGCCAACCTCTTCGCAAAAAATTTCTACCAAAACAGACTTACTCAATCGGTTGTTTACACCACTGAATTATTAAGTCTATCAGAGATGCAGAAGGGAGTGTATAAGTAATTAAACTGACATTACTACGTAGGCTATAAATAAATTAAATTTATTCACTCATTTTATACATTCTTTATTTCTAATTATTTTTTACATTCGATCTTTGTATCAGATATTTGCAGGTCATGGAAAGTAGCCACTAGTCTCATATGATATAACCGCGATCCTTCAGTTCATCGAGGATTGAAAATATCTCAACAATACCTTGAGAGATCCCTGATTCTTTGCAGGTCAATAAAATATTTGAGTATATCAACAAGTTGATTCGGGTCTTCGGGAAATATGTAACGAGCGTTCTTGGTACATTCTGCTTTCTTCACACCACTTTTCAGAGGAAACTCGTTGGTGAAATGCGTGGGAACGTCGAGAGAATCATCATCCTGCTCATCAGATACTTCATCATCATTATCGTCATATTCATCATCAATGCTGTCTTCATTATCATCTTCACCTTATGTTTCATCCTCAATGTCAAGTTTACTTTTCTCTTGTAGGAGTCGCATGGTCATCATCAATATTTAGAGTCGACGACCGTTTATTTTTAAGTTCGTAGACTGATTAAGTATGTTAGTAGGTATGTTATAGAGCAATAGCTAAGCCAAGTAGATACTCAAGTGGCTACTTTAGAAAGAACTTCAGTATCTGTGGGTACTGATTCGTAAGGCGATAATGATGAGACAGTTAATGCTAAAGACGGAATGAGTGCAGTAGGTTACATGCCCGATTTCAGTCTGCATTTTCTCATGTGGGGACGAAAAAGAATAAATAAGAAGTAAGACTAATCTTAATCACTATTACAGATGCGACAAAAAAAACACGGGCAAAATATTGTGGACAAAAATGTATATTGAGATGTCTCTCTCTCACAGGACTCGTTTTAAAATATTTGATCAAATGACTCACTCGCCTCTTTCTTTGTTTCGACACTTTTGGGTGGAAGCATTTGAAAGAAATCGAAAGCAGTGTGCAGAATCAACTGAGAAGTAGGAGCCGAGCAACACGACAAAAAAAAAAACAATGAAAGCAGGCGCTTATTGCAAGAAGAAAGGCTTTTGTCGATTCGTAAATTGTCAGCTAAACTGAATGTTTTGTAGCAAGATGTGGCATAACTGTTGAGAACCACCTGAAAACGTCTCTTGATTGCCGTGTGGATGTGAAAGATGAGTGCTACGTTCCCTGGGTGAAGAATATAAGCTCCACCGCGCTTGAGTGCAGCCGGGTATTGCCTCGATGAGCGGCAAACGTCCTCAACTCCTGAGCAGAATATTCACCTCTTTTATGCCACAGCAACGTGTGGCCGGGTAAGCTAGTGCTGTATAAAGTGTTCCTTCCAGAAATTAGATGTTAAATATGTGTGTGTGTGTTATTGTTTACATACACACGTTGCTTCTTATCCTTACATTTAACCCAAATAAATTTTACCAGTACATTAATAGAAATTAACGTCATTTAGGTACATCCCAATTTATCAAATGTACGTAAAATATTAAAATCTAGTTACACAACGAGAAGTTTTTGGTTCCTCTTTGTGAGATTGGGAGACTGAAACTAGTCCGTTCTGGTTTCAGGAATTCTGTAAAGTGAGTGGAGTGAGTAAAGATATTTGGGCGGCTCTTAACATCGAGATATTGAGAGGTGATGAGGGAGGAGCGAGGCGGGTATGGTGCAGTGCCGGAATGCAAAGGCGGAGGAAACGGGACATTCCCGAGAAAACCCGTCGACCAGCGGCATCATCCGGCACGATTCCCACATGCGAAAATCCGGGGGCGACCCTGCCAGGAATCGAACCCTGTCTTGGTGGATGCGAGTAGTCTAACCACTAAACCGCCACGGCCCCGAAATTCCGTAAAGGGTATGTAATAGTGAGGTTTGAATTTAATATTAAACCTTAAGAGTAAGTAATAAAAGAGAAATAAATAATCACAAATTGGCACTGCTGTAAGATCTTGTATATAGCCTATTCGAGGCTTCTTCGCACTTTTTGAATCAAACCTTTTCAAAAAGCACCCTATATATGACCTGTTTAGTTAATTACTAAATACGTTATTTATCACAAGCCGTTTATACTTCTATTAACATTAAAGTATATCATTTTTCATTAAAATGCAGTTTTATCTATATTTTATTTGTAATTTATAATATTTAATTTATAATAAATGTGAATAGATAACATATGTGTTGGTAGCGCCTAGAAAGAAATAGTTATGCAATATATTATTACAACTGAGTGCGCACGAATTCGGTGCGTCGTCCTCTGGTGTAATTGTTCTAGACGAGGCGGAGGAATATCGTGGAAGCAGAACTTTAGCACAGGGCTCGAGAAGATTGCGAAGTAAGAGGGAACGGATTGCAGTGCGTGTGTGCACAGGATGTGAGTGCGCTCGCCGTCTACCCTGCTAGATACAGCGACTGCGTGAACGGATTGCAGTGCGTGTGTGCACAGGATGTGAGTGCGCTCGCCGTCTACCCTGCTAGATATAGCGACTGCGTGAACGGATTGCAGTGCGTGTGTACACAGGATGTGAGTGCGCTTGCCGTTCCCAGATCTGCGCGGTCTCGGCTTGGCGAAGGAGCCTCCTGATGCGGCGTCGTACTTGCCCCGGGGCGGGCGGGCGCCAGCTTCATCACCTCGGGGGGTTCGCCTTGCGCATTCCGCTCCGCTTCCCACCCCCCTGGAATACCCATCGCACCCCCTCGCAAACCCCCGGGGATTGCCCTTGGACGCGACCTCCGAGATTGCCGGATTGCGTGCGAGCACCTCCTNAGTTATATTAATATTTGTACCAAATATTGTTAAACGTGTACGCATTGTGTGAGATGCAATTTACCCCGAATAACACATTTTTACGCTTTATATATTTTTTTTAATCATTTCGTGTCAAATCTAAAATGTTTCTGTTTATCTGAAGCCATAATAACAAATACTAACTGATATGTACTACTGAAAAAATTCAAAATGTAAACTAATGCCGTGGGTTACGACATGACGTATATGTAATCGCCAAATAACAGTTCATGCATTAAAAAATGTCAAAAATATGTAAACATTTTTTTTATATTCAACATATTNTGTAATCGCCAAATAACAGTTCATGCATTAAAAAATGTCAAAAATATGTAAACATTTTTTTTATATTCAACATATTTTTTTCATACATAAAGCCTGTTATTTGGTGATTTTGTAGGTGTCATGCGGTAGCTCACAACATTAGTTTACATCGTAATTTTTTTTTTCATTTGTACAACATAGAATTTTTTATTATGGCTGCAGTAAAACATAACAATGTTGGGTTTTACATCAAATTATAAAAAAAAAATNCAACATAGAATTTTTTATTATGGCTGCAGTAAAACATAACAATGTTGGGTTTTACATCAAATTATAAAAAAAAAAATAAAGTGTAGCAAATTTTTATTCATGGAAAATGGCATCCCGTGCAATGCGTTGTAAGTTGAACAATNAAAAAAAAAATAAAGTGTAGCAAATTTTTATTCATGGAAAATGGCATCCCGTGCAATGCGTTGTAAGTTGAACAATGATTGGTAAAAATTATAAATAATAAAAAAAATTCTGTATTCAACACTCTTAAGGGGGGCGTTTGAACGCGTGAACCAAATTTCACCAAACTTGGTACACGTACGCTTCTTAGCAAGGGCATCCTACTTTTACAGTTTTTCGACTACGCTGGACGCAGGACGCTTGCTTTCAAAACGGCGGCTATTTCAATATTTAGGTTGTTATGTCGTCTCTCGGGAAACATTCACCCAGTTCAAACGAAATTTTTTGTTCGTTGAAAGCGCATGTAAGCATTGAATACAGTAGAGAATATTGTTACCGCGCTCGCTGCTTTTTACTGCTTCCTCTGGCCTGCGCGAGCGAGCGAAGGTGCGCGTGGAGGAGAGAGTAGTAACATGAGAAGCCGGCGGTGTTTTACAAAGGCCAGCCGTCGCGCTCCGTTCCCCAGTAAGCCTATCGCAACTCGCACGCTCCTGGCTTTCGGCGGATTGAATTTTCTGCTGTTATCAGGAAAAAAAACTCGTGATTCAATGTGACTCGGGCCACCGAGACTATTCAATACACGACCGGCTTCAAAGCCGATAGTTTTTAAGAGTTGAAAGTTCGGACGAGTGTGCGACCTTGAGTGACAGGTGCGCGAAGACGAAGAGCCAGCAGAGCGTCGAGTAGCGGCAAGAGCGACAAGCGANTGTGCGACCTTGAGTGACAGGTGCGCGAAGACGAAGAGCCAGCAGAGCGTCGAGTAGCGGCAAGAGCGACAAGCGAGAGTGAAGTCTGCGATGCAGTGAAGAGTGGGACTGACGGGCGGGACTATTGAAAAAATGCGCCAGTGTAAGTCGTTTGAAACTACGGCAATACACAGATTAAATGTGTGTAAATAATGGTAGTGAATTAAGTTGCTGTAACAAAAACAGAGACATTGATAAGGACTTTAAAACTTGAATGGAGATCGTTTTTAAATATTGCGCTCATTGAGAATGACAACTGTAATAGTGGAGTTACATTCTTAAATGTTGTAAATAATAGCTGTGTGAATTAATTAAAAATCAAATTTAGTTATTTTATTTCATTAAGATCTCTATCCCCCCATGAACTTGGAAACGCCCCTCTGGTGCCTTGTAACAGTATCGTTCTCAGTACGCCATTTTGGACGATAGCACTATATGAATAAATAAAGTTTTTGTCATGACTCGGGAAACAACTAACCTGTTCCTATCAAATTGCGCAAACAAGTAGTATTGCGGCAGGTGACGTGAACTGGTAAGTTTTAGGTGGGCCAGGTACTTATTTCCAAAATGGTGGACATACAGTTAGATTAACTTAGTATGTTATGTCTCCGAAAACGTGTAATGAATTCCACCATAGCTTTGTATGAAATAAGTATATATTCCAACGATAAAAAAATGTATATACAGAGTGTCTTTTGTCGGCCATTTTGTGATATAAATTCACATGTAAAAATAAAATTTTTAATGTCGTATATCCGGAAAATAAACGACAGATTCATACCAAATTTGGCAAACAAGTAGCACTTTGGTACGCGATGTAAAATTATGTGTTTATGGTGGGACAGACACATATTTTATAAATGGTGATCATGTATACATTTTAGCTTAGTATACTGTAGCTACGAAAATACGAAAGAAATTTCAACCTTACTTTGTATGCCCACAGTATTTATTACAACTATCAAATATGTTTCACAGAGATTTACTTCTCCGCCATTTTGTAGGATAGCTCTATATAAAAATTAAAATTTATATACCCTGTCTCTGGAAACAATCAACCAATTCCTACCAAATTTATCCAGGATTGTACTATGGTAGACAATATTAATATATATAGTCCCTTCACGGTTACTTCAAACTTTTTTGAAGCCCTGCTAAACTTCCACTTCCAGGCTATCCCTCCGCCTCATGCAAACAAAGCTTAACCAAGTCTAGAAAATTACACCGAAGGAATAACGCACTATATTCACGTGCACTCACTTCAATAATATTTTGCATGAGAAGTATTTCTTACTAGGCGCCACCGACACAAATCATTTCTCACTGTTTTCGTTCCTATGAATTATAAATTAAATATTATAATTTATAAATTGAATATAAGCAAAAGTAAAATGTACCCAATTATAAGGGAATTTTATGTTAATATAAATATATAACGCATGGTATTGTGTACATGACATATTTAGGAAACAACTAAAAACGTCATAAATGGGGCGATTTTTCAAATGTTTGATTGAAAAAGTGTGAAGAAACCGCGAATACGCTATATGTTTTAAGTGGGCCATAGACTTCTTTTTAGAATGACGACTGTATAAACATGTTAGCTAATTGCGCTATATCTACGAAACTATGTAGTCAATGATATATTTACTTCGTTTACTGGCAATATATATATGCAATACTTGAATTATCTAATATATTAACTCTTTTCTTTTATCATTCTAGAAAATAGCGTCAAATGCAAAATGAAGTTTTTATGTCCATCTAAATAAACACTACTAACAACACAGGAACCACAAAAAATAACCAGAGGAAAGATTAGATAAACCAACAGAGTACACAGAACCACAAAAAATAATTATATGTCTTCACGACGTTTAGGGGCCTGGAATCTGTCTCCTTCTTCAGGTGAGACACTGGAAGAGCAATCGCAGTAGAATCTGTTTCTGTTTATTAAGTTTCATGGTCTGCAATGGACACAGTTCAATCAAACCATAATAACNAATCGCAGTAGAATCTGTTTCTGTTTATTAAGTTTCATGGTCTGCAATGGACACAGTTCAATCAAACCATAATAATAACACGAACTCACCATTGCTATTAAGCTTCTAAGATCAAACTTTTAAGAACTTCATTAAACATTATTTGCACCTATGTAGAGGAAAGCAGGCTCATTAGTTATATCAGTAACACGTTACAATCGTTTTTGTTAACAGAGCATACTCGATAAGAACCCAGCAATTATGTCAGGTATCTTTTATTTTTCTTGCATCGTTTTAATGAATATGTCCTTCGCTCGTGATGACGAGTTGATACTCTAGACCACTTTTTTCCTTAGTGTAATAACTATATCTCTTTACTTTTTATACATTGATGACTTTTTATGAAGAAGAAGATAACTGTAGTCGCCGTACAGATGAGCCGCTGACATAAATGTTATATCACAAAAGTTACAGAGAATGTAAATATATAGCAGTTGTTACTTCAAACTGAAAACATCGAGTTCCAAAAGAAGTTCCATTTGTGTCTACATTACATGGAAATACATATTTGTTTTAATAGAACATTTTTTATTTGCAGAAAAAGGACACTGTGATCAAATATTTGCGAAAATTCCCATTAAAGGGAAACATATCAGATAAAGAGTTCTTTTATCCAACCTGAAAAGAAAAAAAAAGACACCGTANAAATTCCCATTAAAGGGAAACATATCAGATAAAGAGTTCTTTTATCCAACCTGAAAAGAAAAAAAAAGACACCGTAAATTCACGGCGACATTTGGAAAAATTCTTACCTGTACTTTCCTGTAATTTTACGGATGGTTAGCCTACTTTCCGAAGGAAAAAAAGGCTTATGAGATCACTTTCCTGGCTAAGTGTTAAGTGCGTGTATGTGTGTAGGTGTGTGTATGTGTGACTTGGTGTGTGGGTTCCCCCTTTCAATTTTTGAACGCGTGAACCGAATTTCACCAAACTATATAAACATATAGTACAAAATAATGACATCTGACTTTTATAGTTTTTGACCACGCTGGTCACTTACTTTAAAAATGGCGGTCATTTTAAGATTTAAGGTGATGTGTCATATCTCGAAAACCATTGAGCCTATATAAACCAAAATTGGTATGCTAACAGCGCAAGGTGTAAGTATTGAATTCAAAGGTAAATATCGTTGTTGGTCCGCCATTTTGGAAGATAGAGCCACATGACAAATAAAGCTTCTACCTCATATCTCTAAAACTTCTCAACGAATTTTCGCCATACTTAGCATGTAGGTAATAATTAAATAGGCGAGATAAATATGAGTAATGGAACATAACTTGGCACTTATTTTCAAGATGGTGGGCATATAACCTTTTTAGGTTTATTTGGCATAACTACCATACAACTTAACCAATTTCAAACAAATTGTGTACGCTGACAGTATCTATTACAAACATAATATAAGCAAAAAACTACCACTTTTGTTCGCCATTTTGTAAAATATTGCTATATGTATTAATGTTGTTTTTATATATCGGGAAACAATTCCTACCAAATTTCGCAAACAATTAGTATAGCGGTATTTGATATGTAAAAATGTGTTTCGAGTATGTCAGACACTTATTTTAAAATGGCGACCGTCTAGCTATTTTAGCATAGTATGATATATCTTCTAAACCATTGAATTAATTCCAACTTAACTCTGTATGTTGGGAATATATATAACAAACATGAAAAGTGTCTACACGGAACCTCTTTTGTCCAGTATTTTGTAAGATAATGCCAGACTAATAAGTAAAGTTTTTATGTTTTATCTCAGGAAACATTTGACCGATTCCTACCAAATATGGAAAACAGGTAGTACTGTGGTAGGTTATGTTAACTGTTTTGTTTTAGGTAGGTATGTCAGGTACTTATTTCAAAAATGGCGTCTTTATAGCTATTTTAGTTTTGTATGTTTTATCATCGAAATCAAGTAATTAATTCCAATGAAACTTTGTATGTTATATATGTATATAACAACCATCAAATGTGTCCACACAAAATCTCTTTTGTCCACCATTTCGTAAAATAGTATCACATGACAAATTTAAATCACATGATATCTCCGAAAAAAACAACCGATTTTTACCAAATTTGGAAAAGAAGTAGTACTATGACAGGCTATGTAAACTACTAAATTTTTAGAGGGTTAGTCACACTTGATTTCAAAATGGCGGCCATTAAAACATTTAAGAACAGAAATTTTTATCTACGAAACTGTAAAACATATTTCATCTTAGCTCTGTATGCTGACAACATAATTTATGATTTGTCTATGCAAAGCCTCATTTCTTCGGCATTTTGTAAGATAGCGCCACCGGAAATAATACAGTTTTTATGCCGTATATCAGGAAACAATCAACCGATTTCTTTCAAATTTGAAGAAGTTGTACTGTGGTAGGCCATAGTAATTAATTACTAATTCTGAATGGTGCATATATAAACATTTCAGTTTAGTANGAAGTTGTACTGTGGTAGGCCATAGTAATTAATTACTAATTCTGAATGGTGCATATATAAACATTTCAGTTTAGTGCGTTTTATCTACGAAACTATGGAACATATTTAAATTTATCTTTGTATGTTGTATCTATGATAATCATATAATGTGGNCGTTTTATCTACGAAACTATGGAACATATTTAAATTTATCTTTGTATGTTGTATCTATGACAATCATATAATGTGGTAATACATAAACTTTTTGTCCTCCATTTATGAAGATCGTCACATGAACAATGGAGGTTTAATGGTATATCTCGAGGACCAATTAACCGATTCATACCGACATTTCACACAAGTATTGCTACAGTAGGGTATGTAAATTATTAACATGTGATATGTGTGGCAGGCATCTTTTAATAGAGGTTTATATTAATAATTAAAAATAATTTATTACAATTATTAGTAGTTTCAAAAAA
Organism: Clitarchus hookeri; assembly: GCA_002778355.1. Classification (NCBI taxonomy): domain Eukaryota; kingdom Metazoa; phylum Arthropoda; class Insecta; order Phasmatodea; family Phasmatidae; genus Clitarchus; species Clitarchus hookeri. The sequence continues at coordinate 516,120 of NQII01000600.1, forward strand.
ATTCAACTAAATTTTGTAGGCAAACAGTATTAATTAGAAGTATAATTTAGCATGCAGAGATTCTCTTTTGCCGGATTTTTTACAAAGTATTGCCAGGTGAGTAAATTAATAATTTTTCTATATTTCTGGAATAATTCAAGTAATTTCCACAAAATATTACTCACCTATAGAAGTTCATGTAAAGTTACATGATATAAATGTGCTCAGACAATGATTTTCAAAATGGCGATCATATAACTCTTTATATATGTGTTTGGCATATCTATTTAATAATTTAACAATTTCAATCAAACTTTTTATGCTTACAGTATCTATTAGAAACATTGTGAACAGAGCTTCATTTTAAGCAATTTTGTAAGAAAATGAGATTTCTTTTTTGCCATATCTTGAAGGCCATATTTCCATGTTATTTTTCACACACGTAGAGTTATGAGAGGCCATGTAAACTTACGTGTTTTCAGGGGATCGGGCTCTTATTTTCTAAATGATGGCCGTATAAATCTTTCAGGTTAGTGAACGCTATTATTCAAAACGTTACAGTTTTTACATCTGAAGTTGATGCTAATAATCCTTCCTCCGCGATGCAGTTGATTGCACGCTAGCTTAATTTTACGTTTTTTCTGAATTCGAATCCTGGGTAAGTCACTTTTGTATTTTAATTGTGTTTCTACTATTCCATGTGCTTCTGGTTTCTTCTCTAATGGCATTGCTGTCAATGATACGTCAACGGCTACCTACCATCTGAGCTTTTAAGAACTTCACTAAAATTTATTTGCACTCGTGTATAGGAAAGTAGGTTCATTAGTTATCAGTAACGTCTTGTTTTTTATTGTCGGAATATATGACGAATTTACTGCAGTATTGCCAGGGAAACATCTCACCTTCTGTGTTGTGAACATTCACTTCCATTGTAAAACGTCGTGGAGTTTCCAGAGAACACAGCATCACAAAATTACTCACGGAGCATGCAGAATTGCTATAAGAAACAGAAAGAATTTTTGCTTCCGTCTATGTTATCAAACAACTCGCAGGAAATAGCGCTGGTGAAGATATCTTCCAAGCCCCACCATGCCAAATAGACCCAGCGTCTGTTATTAGGATAGGCAATACGTTGTTTGATTTCGAGTAGGCCTACTACCGTATCTTATATATTACGTAGCTCTCTGTTGGGATTGACAACATGGACTTCAAAAGACGAGCATGCAAACGACTCAGTGAAAGAGTGCGAGGGACATGTACAAAATTAAACACTTTGTCTAATTCTAGAGGTATTTTAAAAAAATCCCACTATGGGAGAACATGCTGTTTCAATCATATTGGTACAGTCCTGTATGAAATCGTTTAATTTTTTTTTCTATAGCAGCGAGAGAAAACATTCGCAAGTACTACGCCAGTACAAAGAAATGTATGTAATAGAATTTTTGAGTTCTGCCAATTGCTAGAATTTCTGATACTACTTTCAATCGACAGCTGCAAATACGAACACACTAGCTGAATCAGATTTTCTCATCGACATGAAGTTGCTATAACAGTAACTTAGTATAAACTAGACGTTATGCTGAGAGTTCTAAAGGCGTTGGACGACAAGTAAACATTTCATATCTCGGCAAAGTACTGTTAAACTTCTGGGAATTATAAGTACTATCATTCCAGAATATAAAAAAATTACGTGTTCATAGTTACTTAACACGCACATGTCAAAACACAATTTTACTGCTTCCGGAACAAACATGAAACTAACCAATTTAAAAAAAGAATAAACATTATTACGGTGTGCTTAGAGATAGTTATTTTATAAAATTTCACAAACCTATAAAGATTAAAAATTAATAAAAGATTTACTTTGGCAGTTTATTAAATTACAAATAACCTCTAGAGTAAGCATACTTAAATATATTTACGTCGTTAATATTTTTTTGTTTTAAATTTTAAAATTTATTGGTTTTTGTAATTTGGTTGTTCTGGAAATAGTAATGTTATTGTTTTCACTTGTAATAATGTGACAAACATTTTATTTGCCTATTTTTACTTTTGGGATGAAATGACGGCAGATTAAAAAAGTTTCTAACAAAACAAATAAATTACAATGCTATAATCTATTTCTTTTGTTACAAACTTATTATATNTATATATATATATATATATATATATTTTTTTTTTTTTTTTTTTTATAACACGCAGAAGAACGCATTATCCCTCATAGTTTTAATTTTAAGTCTTCCGGCCCACAATTTGAAGATGATTTATGTAACTCCGTAATTGTTTTCTTGGCACTGGCATATTGAGAAAATACTTTTAATTTGATTAATTTACTAGCCATATATTGCCAAGTAGTGATAGACTTCCTATTTTGTGTAGAACATGTTTTAATTTTAAGTCATGTATTTTGTGTTTCAATTTTTAAAATTTTTATCAATACATTATTTGTTTTGTCAATCCATATGTTGTTTTCCTGGCTTATTATGCACCGGCGACATTAAATAATTACTGAATGATTTCAAATTCATGGCCATATAAAAAAAAACATGTCTTGCAGTTTAGAAAAAAGTTTTGGTAATTTAGTAAACTGCTAGTACAAAAAATTTTTATTTTCATATAATAATTTTGGTTTGGTATTCAATCTGATAAAATTGTTAATTTTTGTTTTTGTTTTTGTAGGTAAGACATGACTTTACTGGCAAGAAATCTCGCCGACCTTCTGGTAAGAGACCTGCACATTTATAATAATTATTCGATTGGCCTGTAGTGTTTGTGGGCAAAATAAACATGTTGTGAAATATGTCAATAGGAGAAAAATATTGCAAATTATTTACTATAATATACATTCAATATCATATTTTATCTATCTGCTTAAGTGCCACCTAAAATGATTTTGGAATACGTGATTACGCAATAAATGAGCCCTGTAGAAATAACTTTCAATATGACGTAATCAAGTTGACCGACATGATCGCACACAACGGCATTAAGAACGACTTACCCACTAGTGTGTGATTTACTACAAAAAATACTCAAATCGTCATGTTTGAGCCTACTGTGCAAGGCGAGGCACGTTTGTGTGATTACATTCCAGACTTTGTGACTGAAATTCACTTTTCCTTCACACCCAGTCTTCACAAACTGTGGTTATTAAAAGTCTTTGTAAAAAAATTTTGAGTATAAATTAAAACTTTATCGAAAACAGTTTTAACAGCGGTCTTCGGATCGTGCTGTCAATAAAACTTCATAAAATATGCAGATGACTTGAAAAGTTCAACAGAAAAAAATTATTTATCGTTTACCGCCAATTTTCTTGTTACAGTTGCAGTTTTTGGAAGTACTTTTTGCTTAATAATAATTACTGTCAACCTATTGAGACATGCGAAAATCAATCTCTGAATATTGTTCTAGGCAAATAAAACTTTTCTGGAAATAGTAAAAATTGTAAACAAATTCTAAATATATTAATAATATATTGAGCAAAATTGTCACATATTCGCTAGAGAAAAATATTTGTCTGATAAGAAATCCATTTATTTATTAGTTTTTTTTTCTTAAAACATGTTTGAGAAACGTGAAACCAACTGCTATGTCATTCAAAAATTATTTTAAACTAATATNTTTTTTTTTCTTAAAACATGTTTGAGAAACGTGAAACCAACTGCTATGTCATTCAAAAATTATTTTAAACTAATATTCTCTCCGTATATTTATAAATTTGATATCAAATTTTAAAGTCATTTGTAAAAACCTTTTACGTGACTTAATTTTATTCGCAATTGTATAAAAATAATTTTTAAACAGCTACTGTTGGTGGTATAAATCTTGTCGTCCCTCGTTCATAGGCCCCGACATGAATGCCTGCGCTAAAACACATCTTGTGGTAAATTTAGGCCTATCTGTAACTGAATGATTTAAATTCACTTATGGTTGCAACGCGCTTTTGTGTTGACAATCTAGGTGAGAGTGTCGTGAAATTTCCCATTTCGGTCGTTTTCCAAACGTCTCGGAGGGGAAAAGTGGAGATACGCCTGGGATTCCTTGTTCGAATCGTGCAGAGACTGCAGGTATAGTCACCGCGCTGTCCCCGCGTCCCGGCGTCCCACCGGTAACCTGCTCTTGTCTGCTAGCGGGCATGTATAAAACATGGCCACTTGTTCAGCACACAAAGAGTTCCGGGCGAGAGCACTTGCGCATGCGATGGAAACTTTTATCGAGGGGCGAGTTCCCTCTCTTCGGAAAGCCAGGCGAATGTATTATTCACAGGTTTGGTTTCGTCATCAACGCTTTTATGGGTCGCGTCCTATGGAAAAGCTAGTCTCTGCGGGGGCTGTCAGCCATGATACCGTTTTTTTTTCGGAGAGTATGGGCCAGCGGTGGCGTAGTGTCCAGGGTGCTCGCCTCCCACCACGGTGATCCGGGTTCGATCCCCGGCGGGTTCACTCCCGGATTTTCGCATGTGGGAATCGTGCTGGACGATGCCGCTTGCCGGCGGGTTTTCTCGGGGTACTACCTTTTCCCCCGCCCTTGCATTCCAGCGCCGCTCCATTCTAGGGTCTCATTTCATGTCACGCCCGGGGATGACGGTCACCTACGGGTCCCAGCTGGACAGACCGTCACTCGGAGGGNCATGTCACGCCCGGGGATGACGGTCACCTACGGGTCCCAGCTGGACAGGCCGTCACTCGGAGGGTGTCGCCTTGCCCTGGGTGCACTCCCCACACGCCATTTATTTTCGGAGAGTACCGAGTGCGTGAGTCGTCCCGATAGGAAACACTTAAAATGTAACTAGAATCGTTTTTTATAAGCCGAGTAACGTGTCGTGCGTGTTTCGCTGCTTAAATATAACGACGTGAATTCTCTTTCCAACAAACTTGTTTGGACGATCACTATCATCTATCGTGATTATTTGTGCTTTAGCACAAGGGGCTTTATGCATGTTATTAATTTTTTTCCCCTCTGTTTTGCAGTATACTTCAGCTAATAGGCACAGTTTCTTCGTAATAAATTTCTTGAAACCTTAAAGAACACGTGGACGTAATATAAGATGTCCTGCGGAATATCCCGTATAGCTCGAGATACCTCGCGGTGTGTAAGATACGTTGTTTACTGGGGTGTAGTGAACATCCTGTAGCGTGCTGCAACGTTTAGAATGGATAAAATAAAGCTGCTTTAGTTTGTGGAAAATAATGTAGTCGTGATGTGCAAAGCTAGAGAGATACGAACATTCATTTTTTTACATTTTGGTGGCATCGCGGTAAACAATTTAACTAATGTAATTGTATCCTACTTTATATTCAAACCATAAACCAACTTAACATTATGGAACATGCTTTTATTTTTAAATACGCCAGGTAAAAAAATATCGTTTTATACGCGCGTTCATGTCGTGAATCCACGAGTAAGCTCTATTTATCTCCACGATTACCATAACACCTTTCCAAATTTTTGTTACTCTACTCATCCCGCACAAAAATTTAATAGATTGTCTCGTACGTGATTAACTGGCATGTTTTATATCATTATTTAATCTTTCAAATTATTGGAAAAGCAACGTCTACACAGATGTCACTGGAAAGGAAACAGTTTTGTCCAGTTTAAAAACAGAAAATAATTATCTGAATATTTCAGCTGGGGAAAGTGACAATTTAACGCGACGAAAGAAAATTGAGTCCACTTGATCTGCAAAATTAAATAGTTGAATGCACAATAACAAGGTGATAACTGCGGAAATAAATTCTAAATCTCGAGTAGTGAAGCGAAACACAAACCTACCGTAAAAGCAGAATGAAATAAGACATGTGAGTTGATTAGTTACTTGGGAGAGTATTAATTGAACAGATACAGTGCTGCTTGAGGCACGTAACAGAGAACTTAAAATATAATAAATGCAATACGTTGGTTAGATAGAGTTGCATACACCAGAGACGTATTAAGTAAGACCTCTATTATCGGATTTTTATTAGTTTCACCTTCAAGTTCTCCTAAATATGTGACCGAGGCATGCAAATTTGCGGGGTGCTGTTTTGAACCTCTCAACTGCACATAATTGCTGAATTGGCACCGCCGAGTAATACCACTCTTTTTATTTCGTGGACTTACTTTGGGCGTTTATTCTGTAAAAGCCCACAGAGATTTGCAGCGAGAACGAAAAATATTTACGAAGTGTAAAACCAGCAGTAAATTGTCAAATACTTTTTGTGCTCCACTAATGTGTTGATCTGCTTCATATGTTGACGTATTAGGAACGGCTAATGTACGGCTAATATCTTCCCTTGTTTGTGTCTCTTACACTGAATCAACCTTCATCTGTTTGTTTACAATCTTATTGGCGGACGAACAACAAATATTTTTTTTAAATTTAACAATTCCATCGAACTTGCGTGTCCTGAGCGCCGTAACTCACGGTGTTCGGAACTAATAGCGTTACATAACAGTAACATGAATTGAATGGAATTTTTTTCTGAAAGCAAAATATTAAAATACGTAAAATTAATCTGTTAACCCCTGGCTAAGCACTTATAAATGGGACTATATAAGTTTGTCTGTATGATATCAGCACCACGAGATAGTTTTAATCAAAAACTCGCGACCGTCAACAATCATCATGTCAAAACATCAACTCAAATATATTAATAACATTTGGTAAAATACTAATCTAACCGTGTACATTTTGCTTTGTATTTTCTTGAATGCAAAATTAAAGTTATTACAAATGGCCTACGAGTTCAGAAAAATTATGTTAAACTGAAACTACAATACCCTCCCCCCAAAACAACTCAATTTTACTGTAAAAAAGTTATTGAATATTTTCTGTAAATACATTTCATTGTATCTACCAGAGATTGCATGGTACACGTCAAAACGAGGGTTGATTTAGGACGTCAGTATGTGATTATAAGTGGTTTAGATAACACTAGCGGCTACCCACGACTTCGTCTGCGTATATATCTTTATAAATGATAGCCTATTTATTCTGTTGTATTAGTAATAATTGCATTCGTGTAACTGTTACGGTTTTTGCAGCGCACGCCAAAATAGCGCGCAGATGGCAGAATTTTTTCCGACTTACTTGACAATAATCGTTATATTTTGGCCATTTTGCTCAATATATCTGTATAAATTATAGCCTATGTGCTATTCTGATGTATGAGCTATATTATTGTAAAGTTTCATTAGAATCCATTCAGTAGTTTTTGCGTGAAAGAGTAACAAACATCCATACATCCATCCTCACAAACTTTCGCGATTATAATATCAGTAGGATGGTGTTCGCGGCACTTCAACTCGTATNCAGTAGGATGGTGTTCGCGGCACTTCAACTCGTATGCGTTTGAATGTAAAGCACCCAAACCGTGCCCTCGAAATATCCAGAGAGGATCACGTGAGACGGCGTGAACACTGTTGATCTTGAAAGTTCATTGCCCTGCTCGTGTGAGAAAGCGCGCTGTACAACGGCCAGCTGATATTATATTATACATTATGTGATTCGGTGCGCTACCCTGCTCCAACATGCCATAATAGCCAGTTACAGTCATTTCCTTTTAAACAAATGGACTATCCCCTCTCGTATCACACAAGGCCGTTATCCTTGAATTTTCACCATATGCAACGTGAAACATGTTCGAAAATGTGTGGCGACAAACTTCGTAAAGGGGTGGAATAACCGATGTTGCCAAATAAATATCGAAGCCGATTATCATAATTCCACGCTTTTCTGCATACTAGTCGTATAGTGAGTGCGTACTAGATATTTGTAAGATATATTATATTCTCAATAACACTGAATCCACCGCGCATTTTAACCAGAAAAGAAAATGTCTGGTTTATACGTGGCTTGTTATTAAATTGTGAATAAGGATTTTTCATCGCAGTGCTATTATATAAAAGAAACCGCTGACGATGTAAAGGCTTCCATATATCGGTTTACGTGAAACCGATAACATTCTAAGAACAACAGTGCAGTGCTTGAGGTAAGCAAAATTGAGAGTGCCGTATGGAAAAAGTACCACGGTACGTAATCGCATGATGTGATGAAATTTTCACGATTAAAAACTGAACAATTCATACGTTATTTTCCGAAAATGCTGCGTATGTCGACTTTGAGAACTCGGAAACCAAATGTTACGTCGCTTCACATTTCCTTGTTATGAAACGTGGCTGCGTCACTGACATGCACCGTTCACAGGATCGCTTCAGCATCCTTCGTGCGTACCGTGTCGTATTTGAGATTATTAGCAGCATCTCCACTGCGTCACCACGTGTAGTGATGTACATTTACTGCAAGTTGTGTTGAATAATTGAACGTTATTTCCCCTTTGTTCTTCTGTGCTATGTTCTTATGGCTACATCGCTGCGTGGACATCACTGGACTCCGAATGAACAACTGACGAACGTAATCAATGGATCACCACGTAACGTCGCTCGACAGCGAACCTTTCCTGGAAGTATGAATCTGGTTTATAGTAATTTGCAAAACCTTTACAATAATTCCTTTTTGATCTGTAAGTATCCATAACGGTAAAACATTCGTCATTGCCGAGATGCATCGTTCAATTTGCGAAGACGGAAAGAATTATATTTTTGAGTATGTAAATTTTGCATTTCATAATATTTTTTTTTGCAAAGACTATCGAATTTATAAATCTATGCGTTTGCTGTCTTTGACTTTGAGACACGCAAGCAGCACAGTTATAAAATATGGCGAAGAAACACGTTTCAAAACCACATTTCAGATTAAATAAATTAGGGATTCTCGTTAAAAGTGCCCCAAAAATTCCCTAGCACTCAAGAATTATTATATAGGTATAATTTCATTATTTTCTGTTTGGAAATGTCTGTTTTCAAGAGAGTGAGTATTAAAAAATTAAATTTGAGTTTTGTAAATATTATTACATCTTAATAACGTGTTTTGTGAATCGTGAATTGCTACAGATGGCTTACTTTAGAGCGTAACCGAAGACACTGTGGCTTGTAATATTTTTTTACGTAGGGCTGTAAGCTGAAGCGATACAATTTTTTTTTTCNGTTGCCAGCCGTTTGCGCATGGGCTCCGGGCGGCGGGTATAAGCTCCCTCGACACCTTGTCGAGTTCAACAAACATGAGCGCCTGCCCTTGTTTCTTTTCCAGAGTCTCAAGTAAAGCTGCCGCGGATATGGGGGCTTGAGCTCTCCGTTACGTGACGGGGGCGAGACTCAAGAAATCGCAGACGTGGGGGTTTTCCATATTTTTTTTTTAAGAGTGCAGGATTTATATAATTTATTATTTGTGTGCTAGCTGAATACAGAAGGGCTCGGTGGCAATCTGCATTTGTTTACAAGAGAGCGTTTATTCCGAAACAGCAACTGTGGACAGGTTAAACGCCTCTGAAAGCAGTTTCCTTGCTGGAGCATTTATTATGTTGCCACAAAAAATGTTTTTGGGTGAAATTTAATTTATTGAAATGCAAGTATACCAAAGACAAACAGTTTGATTGATCTATATATTAATGGAATTTTAAACCTTGGGTTGTCGTTAGAACAGTTCAGCAGTTTTTTTTTTTTTTCGTGGAAAAATCAGAACTGTTTTTTTTTTTTATAATAAGCCATTATATTGGCGATTTATTTTATTCGTTATTTTGAAAGTCAGCATTTAGTAAGTTTCATTACCCACTCAAAATCAAAATATATGAAAGTAAAAATTTAATACATACAGTTATAGCAGTAACTTCTTGCTTTCGCTACAAATAACCTCGTGTTGGTGTGCATCGTAGGGCAGGTAACCCCCGCCTAGGCTTTCGAAGCAGTTTATTTCTGAAGGATGACAAGAAATGGGACCCCTAAGACAGAGAATCTGGCGTTTTGGGAGTTCCCGGAGAAAGCTCGCCGGCTACTGGCAACATCCGACACGTTTTCCACAAAAGAAAATTCCGGCCATCGGCCCCAAATCGTTGCGGCGGAGACTGTAGAGCTAACCGCGGA
>NQII01000600.1:530527-604741 GCA_002778355.1 Clitarchus hookeri
GGGGGGGAGACACGGGCAGTTTGTCGTGTCTTGTGTGCGAGGTAGAGTGCGCGCCCGAGGTGCGCAGTGGCCAGTCTCTGTGTCCCAATATTGGACGCTCCTTTTTTTTTTTCTGCCAACACGGCTGTCGCGGTGGCGTGTGGTGAAGTGTTGCAAGGTAAGCTGTCGTTAGCTCTGTGCTGTACCATGTTGCTTGCTGGTTCGCACTTCCACCACTAAAACGTAGTTCGGCAGGAGACGCCGCAGGACGTGTGTAATGGGTCCTTCGCCTGCTCGTTGTGAGTGGTCGAAACACATTCAGTTTCCCCTGGGTTCCGCAGTGGTTATTGGTTCCTGCTGTGTGCACCGAGAATGGCGATTAAGCGCAGCGGAACTCCGTACATACAAAATACGGAACGTCTCCGCGTGTTTCGTATCGCTGCGGGTTTCGGGAACGAGTGATGCACGAGTTTACACAAAGCTTTATTCGCCACTGCAACCAGAAAATCATCATTTCCACGGCAGCTGGGATATCTACGCCATTCAAACCTGTTACTTAAAACATTTAAAATCAGCATAAGGCACCTGTAATAGTTAGCAACACCTAAATACGCTTGAACATGACTAGAAACTGATAAAGGTACGTATGATTTTTTTCTTATAGAAATTTATTTAAGGCTTACGCCATCGCAAGATTAGCGCAGGTGAGTGGTAATATTTGCAGATTTCGAAACACCCAAAAGATGTTCAAATGTTGCTCAAAAATCACACATTAAAAATTTTTATTTTCATTTTTATACGCTATAAAACACCAGTGAACGAAAATTCAAAAATTGTTTTTAGTAATGTCACTTTGTCTAAACCGGAAGTAGAGAAACGCTACCTAAAACTTTTACGGAGAGTTTCCGTGAACTAACAGAAATTTCTGTGGAATTTACGGAAAGTCTGTTATTCAAAAAAGAGCTTGTCCTTGATTTTACGGAGAGTCCTGGAGAACTTTATACCAACACGTTTTCGTAAAACGGGGCCAATTATTTGAACAGCGATTGACTTGCTTCCTCAGTATTACAACCTAGAACCTGGTTGTTCGTATGTTCGTTGGGTGAGGATGACGTGAGCTGTGTTAGTTGCTTTATAAGAGGGCATAGGACGTAGATTGACGCTCTAGAGGGTAATCGCATGTTACAATCTCATAGAAACCAATACAAAAAAATGTAGGAATTGCGATACTTCATAAGTGTTATACTAACTATGAAAACAACTATGTATTTCTGTCGAACTATTTTCGACGCCGTAGATTTTTATACGTCATCGAGGCGCAAGATATTATGCGAAATAAATGCCCCAATATTACAAGGAGCTTTTTGGTAACGGACACTATAAGGAGCAGGAATAACACAGCTGTGCTCGATATCTCGAGGTCAGTAACGTAAAACACTTTGGTCAAAATGTTTGGAGATGTATCGGTTGGCGCCTAGCAGCGAGGGCTTGAGCGGCGGATTGCAAGAGCGGGAGACACACGGAGTACCCCTAGAAAATATGCGGCCCACACCGAGAGAAAATATTTGTTTTGTATAGCTACAAAAATATATTTAATTGCCCTTACAAAATATCTTGTTGAGCAAACAAAATTTTTAAAGCACAAAATACACGTTTGAATAAACAAAATCTCTGTGTTTGGACCAAAGTAAATTACACCGCCAACAAAATCTTTTGTTGAATTAAATGTATGTATTTGTTTGGCCACGCATTTGATTGCCTTTGTTCGAAAATACAGCTCGAGAGGTTGTTTGTATTTTTTTGTGACAATTAGGATAGTAACAGTTTTTGGTAGTGTATATATTGATCCTTAATAATAGCACAAACACATTACCAAAACAAGTTCAACCGGAAACTGAAAAGTAAAGCTGTTAAAAATTGAAATATTTGTTTCCGCACGTTGTCCACCATTTGTTGTACACTGAAGAGCAAAAAAAAACTGGTACACCTGCCTAATATCATGTAGAGCCNGGCATGGACTCGACTAATGTCTGAAGTTATGTAGGAGGCAATTCACACCATGAATCCTGCAGGGTAGTCCACAAGTCCAATCTGCGCCAATTTGAGAAAGTGTTGCATGTCTGTCACACATGTTTAATGATTCTCGTCAGTCGTCGTTTGTCCCGTTCTTTCACGATCATTTTCCGGCCGCAGCGATGTCGAAGATGTGATGTTTTACCGGATTCCCGATATTCACGACACACTCGTGAAATGGTCGTACGCGAACATCCAAATGTTATCGCTACCTCGGAGATGCTATGTCCCATCTCTCGTGCGCCGACTATAACACCACGTTCAAACTCACTTAAATCATGATAACCTGCCATTGTAGCAGCAGTAACCGATCTAACTGCCGACCGCATCGCGTTACTCTGATTGGTTCCATACATCTGTTATTTGCATACGCACGCCTATACCAGTATTTTTGGCTCTTCAGTGTATGTATATTAAAAAAAATTTCGACTTCACGTGTAGTCGCATTAGCTTAAGTTACCAAGGCGTGGCGCTCGGATGCAGGTGATGCAGGTTCGAATCTCGATCGAACTTCTAAACTCTTTTGTCTCAACCTAATCTGTTTACTTTACTTGGAGCCAAACAAATGGTTATTTGCACAAACCAAATATTTGCCCGGGGCAACCAAATAAGAACAACAAAATAAATTGGTTTCAGCAACAAAATATTGCATTGCTCCTATACGAACAAATAATTCGGTTGCGCCAAACTAACTTTCTTTCGTTCAACAAAACCTTTTTCTCAGTGCAACGGCAACTTCCGCCACGTTTTTAACATGCGAAAATCAGAGCGACCCCTCCGGGAAACGAACCTAGTTCGCCTGGGCGTGAAGGCGAGTAGTCTGACTACTGCACCACCGCGGCTCCTCGAGTAAAATCGCAGTCGTTATATAAGATCAGGCAGTTTTTTCAGTATGTCGGCCAGTGGGTAGCCTAGAATACTACCCTACGCAGTCGTAAGAAAACTACTTTTAATGCCAGCGGATGGTAATTGCGTGTGTTTTGCCCTGATACAAATTGGGACGTGCTATGCGGAACAAATTCTTCGCACTAATTATTCTGTCAACACTATTACTCGTTATTATTTTCTAGTTGGCTTCGCTTATCAAAATACCGAGTGAGCAAAGAGCATTTTACGTATTAAATTGTTTGCCGAATTGAACGAAGATTCCCTGGCTCTCTCGGACTCTGATATATTGAGCATGGCACCTGAGGGACCTGCTAGAGCTGACAGGGGTGAATCTATTTTTACCCTGTTAGCGGCCATTTCGCCCCGGGCAGCCAGTGTTCTCGGAAGGGAAATGGGCTGTTATGGCAGTTAATTTCCCCAGCGAGTGTTCCAGAACACGCTCCAGCTCCCCCAAACCCCTCCCCCTCGACTTCCTCCTTTCCAATCCCTTTCTCCCTCGCGAGGGACGGTAATAAATAATCAAGGCGCGGAATCAACATCGTCATCAAGCAAGACGGCGAGGCGGGACGCGTTCCTGGTCCTCGTTGCGGTATAAAATGAGTGGAGAGGTCCCAGCGGCTCTTGAGAGCCGACGAGGGTGGAAGCGAGGTAAGTGTGGAGCAGCACCGGAATGCGAGGGGGTGAAGGAAACGGGAGATCCCGAGAAAACCCGCCGACCAGTGGTAACGTACGGCACGAATCCTACGTGTGAAAATCCGGGTAGCGAGCTCGCCGGGAGTCGTCTGGTAAAAGTGTTACCATTGTTACATCAATTCTAATTAAAGTTCTTCTCAATGTCTCTGTTTGGTTATAGTCAATTAACTCACTTTCGTCATTAACACATGTTTAGCCTGTTTCCATCATTTTAAATGCCTTACACTCACGCATCCAGTCCAATAGTCCCGCCTGCCAGTCGCACTCTTCACTGCACCGATGCTCGCAGTCGCAGATTTTACTCCCGATGGCCATTTCTTTCGCCACACGTTGCTCTACTGGCTCTTCGTCTATCGCTTAACTTCGCACAATTCCTCCAAACTCTCACTGCTCAAAAATGCCCAGCTTGGAGGCTCATCGCACGTAAATACTATCGCTGGCATTTTGCTGGAAGGTTCGCCGAACCCCGAGTCACACTGAGAGAAACTCTGTCATTAAACCAGAACATTCTTTAAATAAATGCAGAAATTCAATTTGCTGGAGGTCAGGAGCGTGCGAGCCTTTGTAACGCCGGCTTTGTAATTGCCGCCGGAGTTTCATATTATAACTCTCTCCTCCACATGCTCTTCACTCACATGCATGATGCAAAGCAGCGACACACAACATTATTGAAGAAAACTATTTTTCATAAACGAATGAAACGAGTTATAGGAATTTTAAATGTATATCTTCTTCGTACAAAACACAAAATGGTATAAAAGTAATACGTTAGGAAAACGCAAAGTTAACGCACTGAGCTCCATGTAAGTACACTGCTGCGCTATATATAGATGAGCATAAAGACAACGCAAAGTTAACACAATGAGCTCCACGAGAATATACTGCTGCGCTATCTAGACATGAGCATAATGACAACGTAAAGTTAAAGCAATGAGCTCCACATGAATATACTGCTGCGCTATCTAAACATGAGCATAATGACATCGTAAAGTTAACGCAATGAGTTCCACGTGAATATACTTCTGCGCTATCTAGAGATGAGCATAATGACAACGTAAAGTTAACGCAATGAGCTCCACGTGAATATACTGCTGCGCTATCTAGAGATGAGCATAATGACAACGTAAAGTTAACGCAATGAGCTCCACGTGAATATACTGCTGCGCTATCTAGAGATGAGCATAATGACAACGTAAAGTTAACGCAATGAGCTCCACGTGAATATACTGCTGCGCTATCTAGAGATGAGCATAATGACAACGTAAAGTTAACGCAATGAGCTCCACGTGAATATACTGCTGCGCTATCTAGAGATGAGCATAATGACAACGTAAAGTTAACGCAATGAGTTCCACGTGAATATACTTCTGCGCTATCTAGAGATGAGCATAATGACAACGTAAAGTTAACGCAATGAACTCCATGTGAATATACTGCTGCGCTATCTAGAGATGAGCATAATG
The DNA here is from genome assembly GCA_002778355.1 of Clitarchus hookeri. Lineage (NCBI taxonomy): Eukaryota > Metazoa > Arthropoda > Insecta > Phasmatodea > Phasmatidae > Clitarchus > Clitarchus hookeri. The sequence continues at coordinate 535,624 of NQII01000600.1, forward strand.
ACAACGTAAAGTTAACACAATGAGCTCCACATGAATATACTGCTGCGCTATCTAGAGATGAGCATAACGACAACGTAAAGTTAACGCAATGAGCTCCACGTGAATATACTGCTGCGCTATCTAGACATGAGCATAATGACAAATCAAAGTTAACGCAATGAGTTCCACGTGAATATACTGCTGCGCTATCTAGAGATGAGCATAACGACAACGTAAAGTTAACGTGATGAGCTCCACGTGAATATACTGCTGCGCTATCTAGACATAAGCATAATGACAACGTAAAGTTAACGCAATGAGTTCCACGTGAATATACTGCTGCGCTATCTAGACATGAGCATAATGACTAAGTAAAGTTAACGGAATGAGCTCCACATGAATATACTGCTGCCCTATCTAGAGATGAGCATAATGACAACGGTAAGTTAATGCAATTAGATATACTGCTGCGCTATCTAGAGATGAGCATAATGACAACATAAAGTTAACGCAATGAGCTCCACGTGAATATACTGCTGCGCTATCTAGAGATGAGCACAATGACAACGCGATAATCTTATTAATTTTTGACGTAGTAAATACGTGTCACCACGCATTCTTCCGCCAGGTAAAACTTTTGTGACTCGCGCGATGCTGGTCTTCAGCACGACTGGTTTCTGCGTTTATGTGAAGAATGCTCTGGATCACTGACCTCGTTTCTCTCGACCTAACTCGGGTTACGTCGAACCTCCAGATGGCCAGGGCGACCGATATAAAAATGTGACAGGCCTCCCGAGCCAAAAGTTGAGTTGTTATTGTAGTTGCTGAGTGGTTGGGTTTTCAGTGATAGACGATGAGTGAAACGAGCGGCGAGAGAAGTGACAAGCGGAAGATAAATCTGCTACTGCGGGAATCGGCGCAGTGAACAGCGCGACAGGCAGGCTGGACTATTGGACTGGATGCGCGAGTGAATAGCATTACAAAAGATGGCAACAGACAGAATGAATGTGTGTTAATGATGGGTATGAGTTAATTGACTACAATCAGAGACATCAAGAAGGACGTTAGTTAGAGTTTAAATTTACATTAAATATCGTTCTCACTGATAAATAAAAAGAGTAATAGTGGCGATAGACAATTTAATGCTGTAAATAATAGCGGGGTGAATATTTTAAGAATCAAATTTAGTTATTTTATTTTTATTAAGACTTCAATCCCTCACGAACTTGAATCGGTCCCTCAGGCGTCTTGTAACAATATACACTGAAGAGCCAAACAAACTGGTACACCTGCCTAATATCNACACTCGTGAAATGGTCGTACGCGAACATCCAAATGTTATCGCTACCTCGGAGATGCTATGTCCCATCTCTCGTCAGCCGACTATAACACCACGTTCAAACTCACTTACATCTTGATAACCTACNCACGTTCAAACTCACTTACATCTTGATAACCTACCATTGTAGCAGCAGTAACCGATCTAACTGCCGACCGCATCGCGTTACTCTGATTGGTTCCATGCCTCTGTTATTTGCTTACGCATGCTTATACCAGTTTTTTTGGCTCTTCAGTGTAAATAAGCTGGAAAACCCAGTAATTCAATATATTGGAGGAGGGTTCGCCTTCGCTACTTTGCGGCGTTGCGACGCGTGCAGCTGAGTGCACGAGCGTGATCGGTAGAAGTGTGGGCGATGTGGCTGGCCGTGGCGCGAGCAGCGACGGTGAATAATGCGCGGGCGACACGCGCCTTAGCAAAGCGGGCGCCAGCACAATGACTCTCGCTAATTCGCGAGGGAAATCTGGGACTCGCCTGTCAGCGAGATTAGCTGTGGGTAACGAGTTTCCCTCTCCCCTCTATCATTCATCGAGTTGTTGCAGCTTGCACCGCACCCCTACCCGCCTGTTTTTATGCTTCACGCGGCGCACAGTGTGTCATTTTGGCAGTCTAGGCGTAAATGATTCTTATTGAACGTGTGAAAATACTGGGTCAACATTTATGACCGTGTTTGATTAAACCCAGTTACGTTTATATATATAATGAATTTTTGATTATTTTCAGATAAAATAAACATTTATGAAACGTCTGGTATGTTAACAAAATTTTCGTAACTGGCAATATCGCTTCACAAATATTGTGGATAATGCAAAAAAACTGTATTAATAAATATGTGTATAAGTTACAAACTGTTAAAATATATTTGATCATCGAGATTGATCAAAATTGCATTGTTTATAATTAAACATATCAACAATAAGTCACTATTAATTTACACACTGTTGCCATCTGGTGAGTTTTGCTCGAATGAGTTGGCGGAATCTTCCCCCGGTATTGACGTGTCCATTTCTAATATAAATTGTATTTCTTAATTAACTTTCCTTTTTTTTTCTATCTTCCGTTAACTCGTTAAATAATAGGGTTCTGATGTAATAAGTAATATATTCAACAGGTCCGTGTTTGTATCTACTCTTGAAGTTTTCCGTGTAAAACGGTGTATTTACTGCCTATTTTGCTTATTTCTCGCTTAGTGGGCTTCTTCTGAATATTGGCCGATAGGCAAGATACCTGCTTCAATTATGCCTCTCCCATGGAATCAAATTTTATGGAGGCTTACATGCATTGAATACCAACTGTAATTTTGGAGTTAAAACTGCTGAGTTTCTTTACAGAATATTTCAAACGTCTCTAAATTAATTTGGTGTTTACAATTTATACATTCGATTATAACCCCTAAACGCTTAATTAACTCCAGGTTCAGTCCAGTTATTTCTGCAGACTTATCGGGGTTCCTAAAAAACGTTCGGGCTGAGTTGCCGTGATTTGCGTTGCCACTCTGCTGCCTAGGCATATCAACTGAAAGTCCTAACTCACTTTTGAACCTCTCCTAAACTTTTTTATTTGTAATAATTTTTGTACTTTCAGAGCCCATTGCTTGCCATTTTTCTATATCTAGGTGGTATGAAACGTGAAGCATACATTCAATCAAACAGACTTGTCCATATTGAAGGGGTTATATACCGAAGAAAAGGAATTATGTTTTTACTGCCTTTCTCGAAATGGCTTCTATATCATTAATTTCTCTAGGTTTTGCCCCACACAAGTAACACGTTTGGACGGACGAACATGACGACATTGCATCACAAAATTTACCACCTACCATGCAAAATATGAAATCCGATTTTATAGAAATGTGAATTTCGTAAATTTTGATTTTTCTGAGATCAGGTGCTTTTATTTGAGATGTTATTTCATCTACTTCCGTGTTAACTAAATAGGCAGATTCTTTCGCAAACATAAGTTAGATATGACGGCTATACTTCGTAGAAGAAGGAACAGGGTTTTTCCAAATAATATTTTTGGAATCGTCTTTACCCCAATAAATTTGCAAAGGAACTATGGAAATGCTAAATACGTTTTCGCCACTGAGATGATCTTGAGAATAATTTGTTTGGATCTATTTTGTTCTGAACCGTTACATCCCCATTTCATGATTACGAAAAATCTGCATGTTTAGAAGCATTCATTCTGTCTCTATCCTCTTCAATTTGACAAATGCGAGTAACCGTGTGTTCAAGGAGTGACTGACGAGAATCATTAAACGTGACATACGTGCAACCCTTTCTCAAATTGGCGCAGATTTCAATGCCTCCTGCATACCTTCAGGCATTATTCGAGTCCATGCCACGTCGTCTTGCGGCACTCTCTGCGTGCTCGCAGGGACCCTACACGATATTAGGCAGGTGTACCAGTTTTTTTGGCTCTTCAGTGTATAAAACAGACTAGAATATCTGGAAAAGTTGGAAATGTGAATTTTTTCCCACATAGATTGCCGAAGTTACTCACTATGCGGTGGTGAGGCCGAGGTGGCGTAGTGGTTAGACTACTCGCCTCTCGCTAAAGCTTACCGGGTTTGTTTCCCGACGGGGTCACCCCCGGATCTTCGGACGTGAAAGTCGTGCCGGACGGTGCCGGTGACTGGCGGATTTTCTCGGGGGATCTCTCGTTTCCCCCGCTCTTGCATTCCGAAACTGCTCCATAGTCATCTAGTTTCACCCTCATCGTTTCTTAAAACCTTGATGTTAAGGCTCCTGCCTGCCTGGAGCTTTTATCCGCGATTGAGACAGAGAAGAGCGGGAGCGATAAGGGCGGCTTCGCCACGGGCATCAAGCGCGCCATCGCCGCTAAGCGCACGGCTCGGGACTGGCGTGCACTGTTCTGGTCCCACTGGGCGTACCTACGGGACTTTCAGCGGCGGCCCGATTATTCTATTGGCGGAATGTCTGTAGGAATGTTCAGTGCAGTGCCCTTGAATAGTTTTGTATGTATCTGATGCGTGCGTTTTCAGATGCATCGCTCTGAGAAGACGAGACCGGGATGCGAACCCACATCAACCTTAGCAACCTCGGCTAACCTGACCGCTGATAACAAGTGATGTTTTTAAATACATACATTAAAAATACTGAACAACGTGCGCAAGTAAATTTTTCAAGTTTGGCAGTTTTCCTTTTCAGTTTCCTGTTGAACTTGTTTTATAAGTATGTTTATACCGTTATGAAGCATAAATAAATGCACTAACAAACACTGTTGCAATTAAAATTATCGCAAAACAATACAAACAAACTCTTGATTTATGTTTTAGAATGAAGGCAATTAAATGAGTAACCAAACAAATATATACATGTGATTCAACTAAATAGTTTGTTGGTAGTCCAATTTCTTTCTGCCCAACACAGAGGTATAGTAATTCAATCGTGTATTTTGTTAGAGGAACAATTTTTTTTTTTCAAGTTTTTTTTTGTCTACTGAACAAAACATTTTGTTTGGGCAAATAAACTAATTTTTGGCCCTATACAAACAAATAGTTTGTTGGCTTTCCTCTCAGTGTATAAGGTACAGATAGGGAAGCTGTGAGAATGGAAGATATTTTGTAGTGCACTGGCGCGATATTTAAAAGGGTGCTTAGCGGCGCTTGGGGTGAAGTGAAATGAGGAGGGAGCGGTGACGGAATGCAACAGTGAAATAAACGGAAGTACCTCGGAAAAGCACAGGCAGCAGCGTCATAAAAGTCCACACTTGTGGAAATCGGGCGTCACTCTGGTGGAAGGTCGCATGAACACCCAAGGCAGTTTTAGAATGTACTATATATGTTCTGCCACCCAAAATAATTTCGGTAGGCCTTCCGAAATACAAATTGTGGAAAAATAATAAAAATAAAAAAATGTTAGTGACCAGTACTTTTGAATCTGGACGAGATATAATGGAACAGTGCTTGCAATGAAATTGTGGAAGAACACAACGGTTATACAGACCGGAGTACCTCGCGAAAACCCACCGATGACTTTGATGCAGTTATCCATGTATTTTTTCCTCACCCAGTTGCTTGACCTCCAGGTTGCGTACCTATACTTATATAGAGAGCTTCCGGACTTTCCTTTCCGTATAATTCCACAGAAGTACAGCGATAATTATTTTCGTTTTGTTAGTTTTAAACGCCTCCTTCAGCGATGCGAATAAATGCACGCAATTTCTGACAACAATCGCAATTGTCGCGAGTTTTCTACAAGCTCGAGTAACCTCCCCCGTATCAAGAACAGAAGAAAATTAATTAATCGCTGGTTTTAAACGGTAAACTTTTAGCGGGGTTTTTTTTTACAGAAAAGACCCGAGGTATAAATTTAATTTTCTCTTTCACAGAAATAAGAAACAACACTTCCAATACGTTTCACGTCAAACTAAATCTGTGACGTCAGTGAAAAGGGTTGACGTCGTGTATTTTGAGTTGTTTGCCTTGGTTTCCCGTAAATCAGTTCACCCCAACAACGCTAATTAGTTAAATTAATTTCGCGTGGACCTCTCTAGATGCACAATAGGTATTTAGAAAACGAGGCGAAGAAATTGGTTTATTTTGCTGGAGAGAGCTCCCAACTTTTCATGGCATTCGTAAACGTCTTTTTATTACTTTTTGTACGTCTCGGTAATTGCTTCAGCGTTTTAAAGCTGTATTTTAATCACAACCTTTGTCCTTTCCACCCATTATTTCGCTGAGCAACTGTTCGTAATGTCATGGCAATTTGCCCTAGAACGTCGACAAACGGCCAGCAAACGCTTGGTAAAAATATCGCCCGTCGGAAAATTTGTTGTAGGTTCTCTGCACAGCGATAAACTGTATACACGAAGTATCCAACATTTTAGAACTAACTTCGCCAATTTTATGCGCTGCAGTAGTTGAGGGACACTTCAAATATTGTTGCTGTTAATATAAGGTTTGTCTGGACGCTGCTAGGCGACTCGTATTCAAGACAGCAATGAAGACATTTCAGATGAACTGGTGAGCGTTGTACACATTCATGTTTTCAGTATACCATCATTCTAAGCGATAGTTTAATGTTTAATAACGTCGTGAAAATAACCCCACGGATATGAAAGTTTCCCAAAAGCATTTGTTGACAGAGCGAACATTAACCATAAAGTCTCACTATTTCCTTATGTGCTTTTCTGTGAACATTTTTGATCAACATTAATCTAAATGAAAAATATGTTATTTCTATCTTGAACTTCTTTGAACCCAGTGAGGCTCAGTCGTGCGAAATATTCCTTTCTTAGGTATTCTAATTTCCTTTTCAAATTTATCGGAATTACCATTTACATTCGTGACTTTATTATATATCTTGCTTTATAATTAAATGCCATCGGAAACACTTATATCGAATTTTCTCTTTGGGAAATATGTGTCACCAGGACAAACATATCAACACACTGAATACATATACATATATATATCATGATTAACCTGCAGCCGAAGTTTATCGGTTGAATTTATATATACACTGAAGAGGCAAAATAACTGGTACACCTGCCTAATATTTTGTAGGGCCCCCGAGCACGCAGAAGTGCCGCAATACGACGTGGCATGGACTCGACTAATGTCTGAAGGTATGCAGGAGGCAATTCACACCATGAATCCTGCAGGGCAGTCTACAAATTCAATCTGCCCCAATTTGAGAAAGGGTTGCACGTCTGTCACGTTTAATTATTCTCGTCAGTCGTCGTTTGTCCCGTTATTTCACGATCATTTTCCGGCCGCAGCGATGTCGAAGATGTGATGTTTTACCGGATTCCCGATATTCACGGTACACTCGTGAAATGGTCGCACGCGAACATCCAAATGTTATCGCTACCTCGGAGATGCTATGTCCCATCTCTCGTTTGCCGACTATAACACCACGTTCAAACTCACTTAAATCTTGATAACCTGCCATTGTAGCAGCAGTAACCTATCTAGCTGCCGACCGCATCGCGTTACTCTGATTGGTTCCATACCTCTGTTATTTGCATACGCACACCTATACCAGTTTTATTTGCTCTTCAGTATATATATATATATATAAAATGACAACACCTTTCTATGTTAGGGAATGTGCACAGGAATGTTCGTATATTTATGGACTGACAGCTATGCCGAAGTGAATCTGTCGCCTAACCACCAAGATAATGTGCCCTAACATCTCTAATTCTTCTTCTGGATGCTCACGAAAACTCTTATGTAATAAGAGACTTCCTTTGTATGAGATGAATACCTTATTCTATAGCCGCTGTAGATGCTGGTAATATTAAGTAGGGGTATCATAATAACATTTATAAATGTATATAAAAATATTTGTACTAATTAAAAAAATATTGGCATATTTGCATTAAGTCCATTTATTTCAATTGGAAAGCGATAACTTTCATGACCGAAATGGATGTGCATAAAATAAATGATTTTATTTTTCTGTAACCATTATCACTAATTTATTATTACACTCAACCAGAGTAATTATTATGAAAGTGTTGTTTGATAAAGTTTTTTCGATAATTATGTGACAAGTGTTTGAAAACTTCCTATTAGAATATTAAAATTTTTANCTAATTTATTATTACACTCAACCAGAGTAATTATTATGAAAGTGTTGTTTGATAAAGTTTTTTCGATAATTATGTGGCAAGTGTTTGAAAACTTCCTATTAGAATATTAAAATTTTTAATTTTCTCGGGTATATATTTCGGACACCTTGAATGATTTCACAATGAACCATAATTTATTTTGGCTTAAACGTATGGCAGTTTTCCTGTTCTGCGATTAACGGTATCCCATTAGCGTTAGTTGTACCACTGATTTTGCTAGTATTAGCCAAATCATGATGATTTCGTTGCGTTTACAGAGAAGAGTACTAAAATTTCAACCGTACAGTGTAATAAATAAAAGAGGGCATGTTTTTTCAATGGAGAATTTTTGCTGCTATCATTAAGTATGTTTCCTGGTTCCGACGTGATCTTTACTCTTTTCTGAAGCTCCTAAGGACCTACGTGGTAGCCTATCAATTTGCCAGACAATAATTATTAAAATTTGCTTCAGAGAAGGGTCGTAGATAATGTTGTATTACAGAGTGGCCTGACTTCTCTGATATATGATGGTTTCTCTTATATATTAAATTTGGAATATTTATTCTATTAACTTTTGGTTGGGAATTTAAAAGACGCAAATATCTTACTATAGTAAGCAATACATTGAACGGTGAGCTAAGCAACGTGAAGTAAATCGAAAAAGAAGTATTGGATTAATTTTCGGTCAGCTGAGACCATGTCTAGAATACAAATGATGGCAATACGGCAAGTCATTTCTTCTAGCGACTTTCAGAGTCAGCTCAAATTTCATATTTTTATCACGTTGAAGAAATGTACAGGATGTGTATGCCTCCTAAAATTATGTTTTGGGAATTGGAAATATCGCTTTTACTCTGTGAACACATGGTTTTAACTCCTGATGCTGCTGTAACGTCATCTGCTGTTTTGCCTATCGCGGTGCTCTCAAAAGAATATGATCCAAGGAGCAGTGACTGTAAAAACTTAAGAAACCTGCGCACCGGGTAAATGTCAGAACGTTTAGCAAATATGTTCTTATCCACATTCTTGCCGAGTCGTTCTATACTGTCATGTCACTCTGATAGGTATTACACCCTAAGAAGTTTAATCTATTGTAATCTGTCTCGTGTTAGGAATTCTGCAGATCCATACAATGAAGGAGACGTAATACTACAAGTTATATGTTCGATTTCATCACAAACTTTTAGACATAGAAATAATAACAAAAGCAAATTTATTTTACACGTACAATCTGTCGGAGGATATGTGCACCCATTTTCAACCATGATGAATTTCATAAACTTCTGTTTGATAAAAATGTTATTTCACGCATCTCTGTAGAGTGCACGGGTACACCATATATTGAAAAATTATACCACGAAGATATTAAGGTTACTGCAAGTAATAAAACAGCCTACATCTCATTTACCAGCTGCACATAGGTGCATACGCTGTGCATGCAGAAACGTCCAGAAGGGCAGAAATGAGGTAACGGCTGTTGCAGTTGTGTTTACTATAATTCAGATTCTGACTAAAGTGATGTTGATTATTATTTGCACATTAGTAAAATGTGTAACCTATTTATATTCATTGCTATTCTGTTAGAATGTTGCAATACAAATTCTGAAAGAAAAACCTTATAAAGAAAGAAAACACTGAACCGACGACGTAATATTTCGAGAACTTAAATAACAACTCAACCGACTTTTAGTTCACGCACCAAGTCATATTTTTCACCAAGGCGATGCGGACAAAAGCGGTGTACAGAATTCGCTTGCGAAAAAAAAATATAAATTTAGAAAGTTTTATAGAGCGAGTAATAAGGAGCTTGGAGAAATGTAGCAGCTAGGAAAGTTCTGTTGGAAGTTTGAGAGCCAGAAGTTCTGTTTGTTTTGACGAGTAATACTATGCGTACAGTTTAAAAAAAAGTTGGTCTCATGTTCAGATTTGTGGTCATTTATCCCATCTCCCATATTTTCCTCATTGGTTATTGATGTTTAATACAATTCTGCTTTTTGCCACTTTCTATATTTTCAGGCACGCTGAGTTAAATAACATCGTTAGAAAATTGGAAAAAAATATACATATTATATAAGTACAGATTACTTAATAGTCCTTGTGAAACGTGACGTAAGGCTTTTTGTACATGACCAAACAGTTCTTCAGTTTAGCCAACAAAAGAACTTGTATTAATTCTTTTTTTTCTTCTGTTTCAGGCAATTTGCAATTGTAATTAAATAACATAGAAGTGAACACTGTGGAACTTCAACGGTCCCTCCAAAGAAGAAGAGGAAACAGTCTGATGAAACGAGCATTTGTGTTGTGTGCAAAACCCAGAGTCGAGAAAATCTATACGGAACAGGCTCTGGTCGTCAGCAAGTTAAGAAGGAAACATACTGTTAAATTATGGCGTAATTACAGAAACAGAAGCTATATTTTTCTATCACGTGACATGACCTTACATTCTACGGTCGAAAAGAACAGTAAAAAATTCAGACCAAGTATCATCACTAGGTACGTCAAAAACCACTAACAATCCAGAAGAAAGAAAAAGTGCGCCCAGATTAAGTGAAGTTGGACTACAATAAAAAGTATGCATAATTTGCAACCACAGAAAAGAAACACATATTTTTCGTATCTGTGGACCTGGAAGAGCGCAGGAATTTGTGGATCCAACGAAGCTTTTTAATTATGAGGTTTGTGAAAGAACATGTATACTTCGAATGGCATACATATCAAGTGAGTTCGCTGCATATATTCTGTACCACAGCATTTACATGAAACCATGTATTAACAAACTCAGAACCTCCAGATCAAGAGAAAGTATTCTGGTGCAAAACGAAGATAAAGATATTCTACGGAGTTTCGTTGAGAATGTGAATTTTCGCGCAAAATGCTATGCACTTTCCGATCATCGGGGAGAATTTATGCAACAAAATACAAACAATGCCACAACAAACCGAGAAATGATGTCCATGTCATAGACGTGTACGGAGATAGTGTATGTTTCTCGTGCCCAAAGTAAAAAGCATCATCCCAGCTTGTTAATGCATCAAATATTGATTATGGTGTTGTGGTTGTGGATAAAGTACGATCTACTGATGTGATTACAAAATGTGCTACTATACTTCGTGAAGAAGCAAAAATCTATTGACTTTAAATTAAGCGGTAAGTTTGGTGACAGCCGACCTCAAAATGTCTGAGTCTGAGATTAAACGGTCACGGACAAAGCAGTGGCCTACAAGAATTAGCACCTTCATCCTGTAAATAAACAAATACTCAACGTAGATGAGAAAACTCTGATTCAGATCGTTTGTTTTCTCATTCACAGTGGCTTGAAAAAAACATCACTCCATATCGCCAATGCTCAGGCAATACACATTTTAAATAGATCAAAAACGCTTATTACAATGTCCAATCGTCAAGGACTATGTTGCAGTTATGGCGATGTACTTCGTCAAGATCAAATGCTATCAAATAGAACTGTGAACAGAGCTGAAGGACACCGCGTCCCAAAACAGTTTCCAATAAAATCTGACAGTCCAGTCCGTGCTGCTATGGACAATTTCGACAGAGAAGAAGCTACCATGTCAGAAATGCATGGGATACACGACGCAGTATTGGTTTTGTTCCAAGATCAACAGGCCTGATATAACCAACTTGATGTTTCATTAGAAGAAAGTGATGGTCCAGAAAAATATACAAATACATTTGGTATTGATGTTACAAAGCGAAGTATAAGCAAAGAAATAGGTGCACAAAAACCTATGTACTACTATCAAAAGTCCAAACAAAGGTGCACTATTCCCAGTACCTACATTCCAAGCAGTAACTTCAACACAGCAAATAATATAAAACCAGCAGGCCAAAATTTGGATTTTGCGTCGTTTCTATCCAGATTTCGTAAAAAATCAAATGCATCCGGATTAGGTTTCCCTGAAGAAGTTAAGATTCCATCCAGAAATGTTTTTATGAGTGCATTGTCTGAGCATCCATCTCACATGGCAGTTACAGGATTCACCCCAATTTTAAAATATCCTGCAACTTAGTATGATTCAGTTTATACAACAATGTATAGCATCAAATATATTCTGAACCAGTTGAATATTCAAGTTCGTTGTGGTGCGATGAAGGAATATATCAAATAACAAAATAAATCCAGCTTCTTCAGCCAGAAGAGTTTTCCAACATATTTCTTGGCCTTGGAAGGTTTCATCTCCAAAAAAATGGTACTCTCGTGTATTGGGCTGTATCTTAAAGACAGTGGAGCTTTGGAAATCCTTGTTCAGATTGAAACAATGGGCCCACACTCTGCTGAAGGTGTTTTAAAAGGCAACCACTATGCCAAGGAAGTTAGAGTAATTGGTATGCTTTGTGAAGTAATGCAACACTACAGTGGAAAGCATTCATAGAACAGAATGATAAAACTAAGTATTCTGAATTGTTTTCAATTGTTAAAAGTTTACAGGAAGCACTAGATTAACAGCAATATCTGGTGGACGAGACCAAGACTGCAATCGAAAATTTGAATGAACTAAAAAATTGTTTTGAGAAATTCAGAGAATAAGACAAGCAGAAGAGTAGGCAATTTTTTTTTATTGAAATCAGTTTGTCTCTACAAAGGCACCTCTTCTTCGAGGTCTAATCCGAGCTGACAGAAAACAACTGGAACCTACATGTATGCAGTGTAAGAGAGTGTTTGCCATTTTTATTCTTCTTTGATAGAAGAAATTATGCACGTAGGTGCTCATTATATTACAATGATTGCTTAAAGCTGGAGGAAGAACGCCCTTTTATTTATGACTTACGCCATTTATTTATAATGACTTAAAGAATGGTCTCTTCGCAGTTCAACATGCTAGAAACAGATTTAACAGTGTTGCCTTGGATCAAGCTCTAGAGCAATGCTACAATAAACCAGCAAAAGGATCCGGAGGCATAATTGACATTGCAAGACGATGAGAAGCACTGACAAAGCACGATATTATTAAACATGAAAAATAAGGCCTTACATTTTTTTTAACAACATTCTGTGGTTTAGATGAAGACTGTGAGTTTGCTCTTCATCATGAGTATGCAAAGTCGCTAACAAGCCAAGATCAACAAAGTATATCTAAAATGTTAACATTTTAGATTGATCGAGGAAATCCCTTCTTAAAAAATGACTGTTGTGAGATTTCAACCCTCATAACTGGAACTGCAGCTGATCCAGTAATTGCTGATTACTTACTGCAAGTACAAGAAAAATGAGATAACAGCTACAAAAAATTTGTTAAAGAAAGGCTTACTGAAAAGTCCAAAGACATATTCGTTCCTATACATAAGGAATTCCCCAAGAAGAAAGACAAATCGGCAAATCAGTTTCTCTTCACGAAACAAGTAATGCTCTTCGGTGCATAGAAGTAGGACGATCTGAAATATGAACTTACATATACATCGTACTGCCTAACACATGATGGATTTTTAAAGAAACCAAACAAAGCACAGCTCAGCAAAGTACTCTTAAATGCAGTTTTTAAGTAAGAACCGTTGAACTACTCAGATAGAAACATCACAGTAGCGAACAGCAGTAGTGATTGACTTCATGGCGTATGCGCGAAAAGTGTATGCCAAACTGCTGTTGTGTAATTCATTTGTAGACTACTTTGACTTCTTGTGGAAAATGTTCTTGAAAATTCCAGAAGGCTGTCAACGTATTGCTATTGTCTTTGATTTGTATGAAGAGAACAGCATACATAATTGAGAACGACTAAGGAGGACAAAATGTGATCGTATTGAAGTTACTACTTCCAGCAGCTCAAGCACACCACTTCCTTACAATATAGATACATTCTGGGGTTCTAGCCCTACCAAAATAATTTTTCAAGAACTATTCACTGATTGGATTATAAATCGGGGAAAAACAGAAAAACCTTTGTATTTGGGAGGCGGTCACAAACATACCTCAAAAATATGCTTGAAACTGGTTGCCGGTTCTGTAAGTTCGGTACCATCATTGCATCGCGCGTGTGAAGAAGCTGATGATATGATCATAAAACACATAGAAAACATTGTTGAAACTGGCTCTGCTGAAAGAGTTATGATTGCATCAGCTGACACAGATGTCATGGTCTCTGCACTTTACCATTTTAAAGCAACTTTTCAAGAAAGTGGTCTCAAGGAACTGTGGACAATCAAAGATACGCGAGCATCTGTTCTATACGTACCTCTTCACAAAATGATGGAAAATTATGATGACATTATTTTATCCATGATACCTGCTGCACACAGTTTAACAGGCCGTGATACAACAAGCAAGATAGGGACTAAACATATGGCACTTAAAACAGCAATTTCCTCAGGAAAACTTTTGACAAACTTTAGTGTTCCTCCTCTTAATGAAGAAATGGTACAAAATTCTGAACTTTTATTGCAAAAGTCCTTGGTTCATCAAAAATAAATTGTGATCAAGTGCGATATGAACAGTACCACAAACAAAAGACTATCAATTTTTTTCAACTGTGTCCACCTTCCTCAACAGTGCTCTTCCATATCAAGCGTACATATTATCAGTGCTACATATGGATACATGTTCTGAATGTTAATGCAAACCAGTCACTGGATCCTCTACAATGTGGTTACACAAAATAATGCGGAGCTATTAAGCCGATCATAATGACAGAGTATTTAAGACCTACTGAATTTGTGTTGCCCTGCGCCTGCCAAAAGTGTGCAAGAGCTAATATTTGCCCTTGCAGAGCTAATACGTTACCCTGCTGTCCATTTTGTAAATACCAAGAGAGAAATAAATGTTCAAACATTTAAACAAAACCGAATTCAATGGAATGTTTTAAGAAGTGATGTGCATTACTTTTCCTATGTTGCGTAAATGGACTCGCATATTGCCTATTTTAAGAATTTAATTTAAATATTTAAAAATAATACTTTACATTATGTATGGATCATAGTTATTGCTAATTTTAAACTTATCGTGTCTCAATGACAAATGTATAGGAGTATAGAACCATTGTAAATTGAGAACAAAATATTATATTATTAGATATATATTATTCAAGATGGCGATCATTTCTGAAATATTGACCGCCGTTCAAAACATGTGAACAATTTTTTTTTAACTTACAATAAGTAGTAGAAACAGGCCAAACAAACACAACTTCTGGCTCTTAATATTCCAACAGAACTTTCCTAGCTCCTAGACAAACTAGGGTGGTGGCAACGCTTCGTTCACGATGGAAAACGTGTTATTCGTGAACGTGTGCATGTCGCAATGAAAGTTAGTACTCTTCACGACACGTTTCACGGTCATCGTGTACGTGTCATGTACGAAGCTTTCTTAACATGTATACGTGTACGGAATGGCGATATTTTACTTCGTGTCGTATCAATCGATAGGATAACATAAGATAATTAAGTCATTAGTTTTCATTATTTAAAGATTTTAGTTGAAGACAAAAGTTAATTTTTTAATTTCCTTCACACAATAAAAAATTTCAATACGTTATTTAGTGAATAAGAACTACTTCACTGAAATAAAATTAATTTCTTGTGAGTGAGTGGCTGCACTTAAGAGAAGTGCGTTCTCCATGAACTACACTTTCTTATGTACACGTTCTATGCAGGCATGTCCCATTTATAAGTTGTGCGCGGTTAATCAAGCTGTTTTAAAAGTCCTGCTTAAGATATACTTTTTCTAATCCTTTTGGATCCTTCCGCCATATATAAAGTTCACACTGCAATGGGCTTAAGGGCTTTATTCATACGCCAGCCAAGTGAATACGAAAACATTTTAGCAAAAAAAATTTGTTACTAAAAGTGCTACTTCGTACTGTAATGTGTATAAAGCAGAACCACCATCCTGATCTGCCATACTATATTTAAACGATACACTCGCAAAACAAGATTCAATTGAATCGCTCCCAACTTAACTCAGAATATGCATGCACTGTATGTACGATGGAATATACGCAATTGACGGGCAGTAATTTTCATTGAGGTTAATTAAAAAAGTGCTCACTTTACCTCGAACAGCCTGTACAATAAATTAATCCTTTTACCGATCCCAACAGCAAGTGACTGGCTTTCGAGGCAGACCCCGTTTAGGGCCTGTCATTATTGAAGTGCGTCACAGAATGAGGCCTTAAGGTGGAACAACGACGGAATGTAACGGTGGAGGAGATGGGAGCACCCCAAAAAAGTCCTGCCGATTAATGGCAATGTCCGCCGCGTTTCAACATGAGGAAATCCGGGTGTGACCCCTGATTGGATCACCTTGTTGGATGGCCGTTGCTCTAGCCACTGGACCACTGCAGCTTCAAATTTTCTTCAAATAATTACGTTGAAAAATTACAAACCTTCTAAGGAAGGAGTTGCACTAAGGCTGATCTTGTTCATGTTTGTTAAGGCAGTCATTTTTAAACCCTTCCATTAAGTACTTACCAAAGTGAAAATGTTCGCATTGTTACACCTCTGTAAATGAATTTAAACAAAATGAAATCGTATCCCCAAAACCTTGCTCGCGTTATTAAATAATCACTACCAAAATTTATTAATATTGAGTTTTTTATTTTTTTATTTTTTACATTTAAATGCAACTAACCTTACGATGACTAAAGAACAAAATATTTTGCTATGTGACCTGGATTTTTATTTGTTTTAAATAATGCAGAAAACCCCGTTGATTTCAGTCATCTTAAAACAGTGTTTATTTACTTTGTAACAGCCAGTCGATGCGCAACACTGAAGAAAAATCTTTCTGATACCAACGTTTTGCTTGGAACAAGAATTTACTGCTATTGAAATAAGTTCATAGTTAGTGTAGCCATGTACAGAGCAGAGCATAGCATGTTGAAATTAAGTGGTTCTGTGTCCCGTGTGACTGCGGCCTAAAATTAGTGGTATTGCTATTTACTCTTGTCAAAACACTTTGTTTTCTCAGCAGTTCTTACCACAGAAATGTACTCACACGCGGGTTAACACCCATCTGATTATAAACGTGACTAACGATGAGATTTATTTTGAGATCGGTTCTATTTTGGTGGTTTTAGCCTGTCATTTAGTTGGCTTCGTCGCTGTGAAAAGGTATACTTGCATCCTGGCCCAGTTTACTTGCAAAGTAACACATATATCATTCCTGAGGCACTCGCCTAATGGAGCTGTTTACGTCATCTCAACTGCAGAAGCAAGCAAGGGAGGATATAAGGGCGACATCCACACTCGCGTAAAATATCCCATCACCTCTAAGCGCAAAGCACTGCACTGGCGTGTAAATTTCCCCGCCATGACCCGATAATGGCAGAGAAGAAAATTTTTTAGCAAAGTTTAGTGCAGGGCCATAGACAGGTTCAGCAGTTTTTCACGTCGAATATTTTTAAGACATAGTAGTCAGAAAATGCCGGTTTTGGAAATGTTAAAGCAATTGAAAATAACGTTTACAGTTTGGGAGATGTTTTAAAATTTGCGGAACAGAGTAATCTGACGTGTGATTTCTGTTCGCATTATAACAGAATGAATTTAAAAACATGCATTTTGAACACATCGCAACGCATTTCACATGTTTTAATATAAATAACTCTGTTAACGATATTGCACTTGTAGTTTGTATTGAAACAATGTATATTAATAGTTTTTTTAAGTTCCGTCTTAAAATTTCACACCATTTCATATTTCCGTATTTATGTCATGGACCATCACGGTGTGACGAAATTGAGTTTTCATTGATTACCGGGCATAATACAAAATAATAACTGTTGAATATGACGTGCAAATGTTTTGCATAGTAATTATTGCTGTTAAGGCGGCCGCAGGGTGTAGTGGTCAGACCACTCACCTCCCATCACGACAAATGGTGTTAGATCCCCGGAAGGGTCGTGACTGAATTTTTCTCATGTGTGTAACATGGCGGACTTTGCGTTTCACCGTCGGATTTTGTAGGTAAACTTCCGTTTCACCCACCATTTCATTGCGTTGCATCTCTTGCTTCACTTCGTTTCACCCACGTTTGCCCTAAAGACCTCAGATGTCGAGCATTACTCAAATATTTCTGTCACTACTTTTTATGCAAAGCTTAACTTTTCGTCGAGAGTGAAGTGATAGTCCAGACAACCAAGAGTGGGTTAGATATCGGCCATGGCATGTACTAAGAGGACAGTGTACCAAAATATTTTGTGTGAAATCGTTATTTGTGCGTTTAAGTGTATCTCAGTAAATATATGTTCTGTGAATAATACAATACCGTTTGGTTTTGCTTTTATCATGTTAAGTATAGTAATAATTAAAAAACCGTGAACTATTTAAAAAAATTGCATTCTCAGAGCCTGCTTAAGCAGTTTCTTTCAACTGTACGTCTGCAGTTAAACCTGTGGGCTTTCATCGCGTGTAATGAAGTCCCGCTGTTACAAATCTAACTTGCACAGTACAGCGCAGTGGCCTTTTGGTGAAGTGTTGCGAGGTAATCTGGTGCTTGCTGAGTGCTGTACACACTCGGCGCACGCAGCAGGAACCAGCAACCAGAGTGGAGCCGGGAGAAACTGAATTGTACTGCAGCCACTCACGAGCGAGGCACCCGTTACGCACGAGCTGTGACGTCAAATGCTTTACTACGTTTAAGTGGCTGATGTGTGAGCTAGCAAACGATCAGGTACAGCACAGAGTAAAGCACATATTACCTTGCAACAACTCACCACACGCCTCTGGTACAGCGCAACGGCTGAAGCGCTGAGGCGGGTTAAGCGGCTTTGCGTAGGGGTTATGGGGCGCTAGAAGAACGTGATAGCGTCGCCCGTATCGGCCCCTCGCTTCTGGTTGTCGAACGCGCGCAGGACAGTTTCAGGTGCACAGGAGACTTGAGGAACGAATCCTTGCATTCTCCTAGAGTGATTTAGTAAAACCACGGGAAACGGAAATCAGGATGGCCGGTCCGGGAATAGAAAGCGGGTCCTCTTTAATACGAGTCCACGGTGTGCCGTCTTGCTGAGCACAATCATTACTGTTGTTATAATCTGTTAGTTGAAAACCTCGGCGCGGCACCTCCCCTGCCCAGTTAGAACTTAACCAGGTGGGAGTTTGCTACTCCCACCTTCCAACCTACCTCCCCTGCAGGCAGGGGGTGATTAGGAGAACATTTACAATCCCTCCACTGGGGGAACCCAGTGGAAAAAATGTGTCTGATGCGGGGAACCGATTTTTTCACAGTTTGGATATGGGGGCAGAGGGCGGATGGGCTTGCCTATCCTAACCCTCTGCCGTTGCATAAGTGACACGCAACCTGGGTGGTCAAGGGCCCTTAACGGGGCCTGTTCTACCCCTGCGCTGAGCTTCGGCAGTGATGTAAATCAGCAGCCCTGTTAGAATGCATCGCTTGAGCGGCACACAAGACAATTTTGGATTCTTGATCGAAGGTGGTGCCCATGTGCTCAATGGTGTGTAGTCGGCACGGCTCTCTACTGTCATCTCTTTGCTCTAGCTCCATCTCGGTTCCTATCTCTTTGGCGCAAACTTAGTTCGTCTACCCCTTGCTTCGGCCAGGCTCCTGTCTGGCGAGCGAGCGGTGTGCCCGCTCACTTTCTTAGGGGCCGGTGGCAGCGATCCTTCAAGTAGAGTGAGATCCAAATGAGAAAGCAACGCACAGAAATTCAAGAGAGATTTTGGGCGGCTCTTAACAACGAGGCCTAGCGAGGGCAGGAGTTCAAAACGCGTCGAGTGGTTCGGGAGAATCCATTGCCGCAGCATGGATGGGGTGCGATGATTTAGTTCGTAGAGTGAATGTGGGGTAGAGCGATCTCGCTGGTTGCGCAAAACCAGTCACCGTGTCCAAACATTGGACTGTTTTTTTTTTNTGAATGTGGGGTAGAGCGATCTCGCTGGTTGCGCAAAACCAGTCACCGTGTCCAAACATTGGACTGTTTTTTTTTCTGCTAAAACGACTATCATAAACGACATGGATATGAAACAAGTCCTTTGAGATGTTGGTTTATTTCCNTTTTTTTTTCTGCTAAAACGACTATCATAAACGACATGGATATGAAACAAGTCCTTTGAGATGTTGGTTTATTTCCTCTAACCAATTTATAATGCAGTTTTATTGAATTCAAATTGGTGCAGATATTCTGTTTAAGTTATATAAAAGTTCTTGTGTCTTTTAAATAGTAAATATGTAAGCAAACACGTTCATCACTGTTGAACATGTGACTTTGACAATTGTGTTGGTTCGGGGTAGTCAATGTTGGGTACTTGCGCAGAAGATGAAGAATCTGTCTACCTCATATTTGGTCTATGGTTCAGTTTAGTAGTGACAACGGCATAGCACGGCTGGGTGAGAACTGCCCCGCACATGCATATTACCTGTCGAAAAAACGCCAGGTTCCGTACTTGCGCCAGTACCAACGCGGTATCAGAGAGCGATGTTATCAGTTTAGTATGTACAGTGCCAGCAGTGTCACGTGGTTTTCCTTCCTCCAACGGCGAGCGATCGGGAGAGCCCTCCTGTACTCTGCCTCCCCTATGTTTTTTTTTCTCGCTCAAAGCTGCGCGAAGATTATTTTCTCATTTGAACTTTACTGTAAGATTATCATGGAATGATATATATATATATNGCTCAAAGCTGCGCGAAGATTATTTTCTCATTTGAACTTTACTGTAAGATTATCATGGAATGATATATATATATATATATTTATTTATTTACACTGCTTATTCCAAATTCCCTTTCGTTGTAAACTTAAAAGTTATTTAAAATGTTTTGTAGAACAAATATGTGATACCTTTTTACCTATGTAAACATTTTGCGAACACAAAATAAANGTTATTTAAAATGTTTTGTAGAACAAATATGTGATACCTTTTTACCTATGTAAACATTTTGCGAACACAAAATAAATGTTGTCAAGAATTCTATTTTTTACCTATGTGTATTTAAATTCATGTGTGTTAAAACAATCGTGTAACCAGTGTGAATTGAGTTGTTTTGATGTTTGAAATGAAACTCTACCAATTTCGTTAGTGTTAACATAATAAAAATGGGGGGGGGGGATGTAGAGAACTGTTAAAGGAATTTGTTGTCTGATTTATTCCGGTAGCTTATGTCCTAACTTCGACCACACTAAGAAAGAGGTACAAGATGTCTCGTGCAGCTGGCCCCACGTTGGGCGCCAGTTACGGCTGCTGTCGATACAATACAAACAACTGATGGGAACTCGGAGGTGATGCTCGTGACATGCATCACCGAGACATCGACAACACACCACACACCTGGGAGAGTGCCATATCGCTACCGCCGCAGACAAGCATAGAACATACCACATCTGAGTCCTATACATTATTCACGTCGACTCGACGGCACGATGGCTGTGACGGGGAAACCCTCTAGGTTAGTGGACCAAAAGGTTCCATATTTGATCTCCATGCAGGCGATCATTGTTGTCCAAATGGTACTTAAGGTGTAACTAAGAGTCGTATTGGTTGGACTCTTTGTGTTTCATAATTAATGAGTTTAAAGGAAAAAATTCTGAAACCACGCCTATAATGAACTAGATTTTGACCTAGCTCTGCATTATAGACATAAAAACTGAACTACGAACCCACAATTAGATCACAATGTCGATTTTGATCAGGTTTGGTAGGATTGATGTTGTGTCATCATTATGAGTGAGTGAAGAGATTTGGGGGCCACTTTACAGTGAGGTCTTGAGAGCCGATGACATAATTATGTGTTCTTAGTTTAGTTTGTATGCCTGTATTGCAGTGTAATGTCAATAACTATTTCGCTATGGACTCACTTTCGGAATTTTCATTTTTAAAAACGCAAATAAGCAAGAAAAATCAGAAATCCAATAATGGTAGGTGAAGCTTGTCTTTAACCCTTTCAAACCGACTTTAATTCATGGTTATATATGTGGCAATGAGAAAAAAAATTATGCGTTCTGTACGTCGTGTTGCTGCTTATGGCAGACATTGAAAACATTTTCAACTGTCATTAACATTCGCACACACTTAAAGTTGTTCTTATAACATCAAAAACAAGTAGTCCCGTCGATTTTATTTAATAGTTTCTCTGCAATTTATATTCAAAGAGTGTAGACCATAATTTGGGACAACCTATATGTTCGCCAATATACGTATTTAACTAAGTTCGATTACAGTAATGTTTATTATTCACTGTGTACAGTTATGATTTGCCCCGAAGTAAACTGGTAGGTACGAAATGTACAGGAGTCATCCGCAGATATTTTGTCATCTTCTTTCCTCAGTGAACTCTCGCTGTTTGCGTTGTTTAAGGCGCCCGTCTACCTGGCGCTTCAACTGCATTGCAGAGTGTTCGAAATACTCGTTTTTCAACGAAACTATTAAGTGTGCGTCCAACGTACTTATCTACGAAAAGAACACACACTTCAGACGAGAGCTGTTAAGTACTTTCAAAATATCACTTGCGTTAGAAACATCAATTCAGAGTACCACAAAACCATTAAAAACGGCCTTTCCAAGGCGCTGTAGCTCAAAATGCACGCATCAGATACATACAAAACTGCTATAGGGGGCTGCATCGAACCTTCCTAAAGACATCCCACTAATAAAATAATATGGTCACCGCTGAAAGTCCCATAGGTACACGCAGCACGACGAGAACACTGCACGCCAGTTCAGAGCCTTGCGCTTAGCGGCGATGGCTTACTTGATGTGTGTTGCAGTGTCACCCTTATCGCTCCCGCGCTTCTCGGCCTAAACATGGGAAAAATTTCCAGGTAGATGGGCGCCTTAAGCGCCAGAATAAACACCGTCCCATTTACAGGCCGTTTCGCAGGTGCGCGTGGAATTATCCTGCCGTGACCGGGAAACGACGACGATCGCCGACCAAGAACACGTGCAAGTGAAAACAGTATGATTGTCACCCGCGTGTCAACCAATTCTCCGTGATGGGGGTTTCGCCAGACGTGTGCGTCATCTCCGGGGAAGGCGTCCTTGCCCTCCGGCTTGCGACCGCTATGTGGAGCCTGTCCAAGGTCGCTATGGCAGGCGTCGTTTCTTTCAACCATAAAACTGCAGATGTTGGAGCGTATTGTAGTGCAGCTATTACACTCTCAGGGTTGAAAGAAGTGAGCAGCTATCACACTGTCAGGGTTGAAAGAAGAGTGACTTTTTTGCAGTTCTCGCCGCCATTTTCTTGCATGTTTGACGACACGTATTTTTGTGGCGAATTTTCTTAGCACGAGAGTGCAAATCAATATTATATTTTTATACTCATGCATTTTTAGCATTCGTAAACAAAGTTAGTAGTCTTCAATCTGCAATATCATGTCTGCAGGATTCTACATGTCTAACAAACACAACCCTATAGCTTAATAATTACAGTTTAGCAAATTAAAAAAAATTCCCTTAAATATCTTAGTAGGCTATGTTCTAAATAAGTTCACATTAACATCTAATAGTACTTTTTATCAAAACAGACATACATGGAATATTAAGGGTAACTTTAACTTTTATCTCGCTTTCAAATACCCTTTATTCACTTTTTTCAATGAACGAAAATCCTTATGCCACAATCCACAAGCACGTCCCAAACTATTTACTTAAACAAATCTTTCATGAATCAATAGAGGCCTGAAAAATTCGCGTTTTCATTTTGGGACAAGCTAGAATTCAAAACTCCCGTACGTTTGTATTGCTAATGCTATTGGTCTACCCGTTAAATTACACCTCCTGGACAACTCTGAGCCTATAATAAATAAACAGTAAAATGCAGACCAAATCACCATCTTCCGCTAATACAACAAGCAACCAATGAACAGTGATTTCTGCATGATTTCGCATACGAAAATAGAGTATAGTCTTACAGGTCATTGAACTCGCGAATTTTTCAGGTGTCTATGAATCAATCAATAAACATGTAACATGTTTCACAATTCGCTCGCTCTTATTTAAACCACACCAGGTGGATCGCTTGAAGAGATGGTGTAGTTTTTGCTACACAAGCTCCACCAGGTGTATCTACGCCAAGTTGAAAGAAATTATCATTATTTCGATTGGTCTGCCGTCGCGTCCGGGAAAGAAGCTACTTTTGCGCGGTATTACTTGCCTGTTTAATTGAATGAGACGTGTGTACTGCTGCCCAAATGTACACAAAGTGCCATCCACGACGAATGGCTCGGTGAACTCGGAGCGGAGATCGGCGAACCTCGCGCCGTGGAAATGGCGAAGCGAGCCGAGGCTTTACGCGGCGGTTGTCGTTAAATGCGACGCGAGCCGAAGGAAACATGGGCTCGCCCAGGCTCGGCTTGTTCCGATGTTATCAATGGATACGTTAGAAGTGATCGTCATTATCAACCATACTCTAGTGTTTCTTAGCTGGCGAGTTTACGAACACTCAAGAAAATTCGAGGGATTGTTAATAAAGAGAAATGTTAGTTAAGAGAAGTATGATTACAAACCAAACATCATTTACAATCGGAGGTGTTATTTAGTTATGCGCGGAGCTTATCGTTTATATTATTGTTACTTAACTGACTGATATTAAGGCACGATAGTTCCACCTTAGTTCGAAGACTGAGGCTGATTTAAAAGTGCGGTTATGGCGGTCGGCATATAAGTCTTATTTGGTCAATTTTGCTCGGCCGGCGCCACATAGAGAAAATACCCTTTTTAAGTTGTTTCGCTGGCCTATGTTGTCTCTGGATCTCGCGCAACCGGGCCCTGGTTCCCAGTTCGGCGGAGAGGATTATTTCCGTTCCAACCAGCAGGTTCCGGCAATCGCATTCAAGAATTTCCTGCGGCTCGCCTAATTGCACTTCCATGTGAGATGGTGCGTTCAAGCAGGATCGCAGGTCTGCCCACGCCATCAGTAACACCGGCCAGTCCACGCATTCCTAAGTATTCGTCCCTCTGAGCCGACCCCTCACTGTAGTTGCCTATCGGCTCTCAAGACCTCGATGTTAAGAGCAGCCCAAACACCTTCACTTACTGACTGTAGTTGCGTAGTGTCGGCGAAACAGGTTGGCCGTATTTGTGTATTTCGTATGTGCTACGATTGAATAGCGAAAATAGCCGTTCTCTCTTCATAATCAAGATACTCATGTCTGGACTTTTATTGGCATGCATGTTTTCCCAAATATCAACGCACATCAGCACATACATATCGCGGCTTCTGTTAAAGGACTCTCTCCACTGTTATGTTATGCTTTTTTTTTTCAATTTTTCCTTAGCATATTATGTAATATGCCTCAACATACGCCGCAATATTCTCTGGTCGACTGTCCAGTTCAACTCAGATGTTTGATCTGTGTACGAAGAGGGCGATTTGGATCGTGCAGACTCTGCTTGGATTCGCGAGCTACTGTTCACTCCTCGTTAAGGTGTGCCCATACACGTGCGAGTTTGGCTCCTGTGTCCGGCTCGGCGAGCTCGCCTCGAGAGCCAGACTCGGATATTTTGGACCACGTGTGATACAAACTGATTCCGAAGTTTGATCGAACATTTCAGCAGTCAAAACGAGCTTGTCGAAGCAAGTTTCAGCAGCAGTGTTCGTTCTAGAGGAATGTGGTTTGTTCGAGGTGACAAGAAATTCAATGAAATGAGTTAAAAACTGGTTGATGGAAAGATAAAGATTCACACATTTCAATTGACTTAAACGTATTAGAGATTATAGTCCTGACGACTGACTGCAAAATCATTTTAGATTTTCTGACGAAGAAGTAAGTTATTTGTCATGGAAGCCGACATCTCCTATAGTTACAACACAAAACAAATAACAATATCATACTACTTGCACATGTCAATAAACGGATGTGGCTTTCGACTCGTCGCCCACGTACGAGCCAATAGCGAGCCAGCGACAAGTCGAACCGTGCCGAGCTTCGCCGAAGGCCCTGTCGAGCCACGTAAGCCTCGGCTCGTCGGGCCCTCGGTCCGGCTTGTCCCACACACGTGCGAGTTTTGTCAGTTGCAAGCAACCCGAGCCCAGTCGCACTTGAGAACCAGACAGTGTGTGGGCCACTTACTCGTAGTTTGGCAGGTCGTTGCTCGCTTACTCGTGCATGCACGAGTCCGGACTCGCCGCTCCAAGTTCGCCAGACCTTGCGTCGTTGGAATGCATCTTTACACTTCTCTCTCCATCCTTCCTCAAGAACATTGTCCCTAGTCAAACTACACATTCCATTGTGCGTCGTACTTCCGGCGCGCTCTTCCGATAGCCCCCTGTGCTCACAGCCTCGCAGTAGCCCTTCTGTACAACTCAAAATTGGGACCAGTGTGGTTTGGGTGCATGCTTCCCGATCATCCGCTCGCTGTGATCCGGGTAGATCATAAAGTCCATTCTAGTTCGGTTCCGACGCTTGTGGGGATGGTATCGTACGCTACCGATGGCCTTTAGCGATTCTCGAAGATCTTCCGTAGAGGAAAAATTAAGTAGAGTACGTATGTGACCTGCGCAGTGGCCATACTCCGTATTCATGCATTGAACTGTTTTTTCTGCCAGTAATACTATAAAAACATGGGGTGTGGCTGTGTCAGGAACACGGCCGTTTGTTTTGCGTGAATACGTCTACGTTTTTACGTTCCCGGCACCGCTTTACTCGATCATATGCAGTTTCATGAGTATCACTGGATTTATCTTGAGATTCTCTTTCCAACCGTATACGATTTTTGTATTTTGACTTGGCTTTTTGACGAGTATAGGCCGACATTGTGTTAAGTTTTCAATTTTTTTTACTTTAAACTCATACAATTTCACCATAACCACGCCACATAAATGTTTTAAACACTTAATCGATTGATATCGTCGATAGCTGTTGATTAAAACTTAAACGAGCGTCGTAGATACTTCGCGTAAAAAGTTATAATACGCGGAAATTATAAGACGCGGCGAAACGAACTCAAAATGGCGGTGCCCCCACCCCCGCCGCACCCGACGCTTCGCAGTCCTCACTCAAATTAACAAATACTTTGATCCTTTGGCAATCGAGTGGTGTAATTGAATTTTAGATGTATGCGATAGATTCGGAGCTGCAATGCCAAACTGTACCCCCCGATTTTGTTATCATTAGATTTTCTGGTTTGCCCACTATGGTTGCAAGTTTAAAGACGTATTCACGTCAAAAACAAATTGGCTACAATGTTAGGTTAGAACGCAGTTTATGTAAGAAAGTCCTGATCAGTTTTAATGGAACTATAATATTCTTAAGTTAGTCGAATTATTTCACTCATATAAAAGAACGGGTATGTTGAAAAATGCGAATGTAAATAAACGCGTTCATATATGTTGATAATGACACATTGACAGTTGTATTGGCGATGGGGCAATCATGCGGAGAAGATAAAAGACATTCTATCTCATTTGAAGGCAATGGGAGCTCCCGTTTCTAATTGTAGTTCTTTTCTGTCACTTGTTTGTTGTTGGTTCATCTCATTTCGTCCCCCAAGTGTCGATGGGATAATTTTTTTCTCAGTATGTTTTGTCTCGCTCGTGTTTGCGCGTGTGTCTGCGCCGAAGGTCCTTTCAGTTTTTCACTCCAGAGAAATACTTATCGGAGAAGTATTTTAAGTGTTAACTATGGAGGTTTTTGTCTTTAAGCCGTGACATGCGCCAAGAGAAAACGTAAGCACAGATGAAGTAATGACAAAAAGAATGAAATTCATTTGTCTAGCTTTAATGCGCCTAAGGGAAATCTTGTAGTTTTTCGCAATATTTTGTGCAGACCGTCATTTTCATTCATTGAAACTGATCATTACTACACAAGTAAGGCAACATCGGTGTTGTGGTTAAATATATTTATTTAAAAATGTACAAAAATAAAAATTTTTATTATTGTACAAAACTAAAGGACACGAATTCAGTAATGTAACAATGTATGTTCCGTGTGTGTGCACGATTTTTAAGAAGTGTTAAATTAAATAATAATGTTCACACTGTAATTCCCATAATATTGCTGCAAGGGTTTCATTATTATTACTGATAATAAACACGTAATTTTTAGACATTAACAAAGAAAAGTCTTAATGTCATTATGAAAAAAACATGTTGACGTCTTTAATAATAGTAACATTGTTAAAGGTTATTTGGTTTTTCATTTTCGATTTTGTGTTTGTAATATTAAAAGCCATTGTATTACGTAAATTCTACTTGTCTTAATATTTGTAATACAGTTATTTGAAATTAAAAAAAACAAGAAACATAATTTTTTTACTCTTCATTTTATTTGCCATACTTAACGAATATTTTTGCAAAGTGAAAATCGCAGCTGAACTTTTAAGATTTTTCTGCAATTTCTAGTAAACATTTTGCTGTTTTTTTATTTATTTGGGTTACATTGGCTTTTATGGCAGAGTATAAATAAGGAATTCAAACTCGTAACTCTGGAATGGCTTTCTGGATATTTTTTAATTTTATGAAGCAGGTTTCGCCTGTAACAAACTTTGTTTGAGTTTAGAGGTGGGCAGCATTTCAGCTATTGAAGTTGGTCCGCGCTGTTTCTCTTTTAGTTTTTTAATTCCTCATTTGAGTGAATCAATTAGATATTCATTGANATTGAAGTTGGTCCGCGCTGTTTCTCTTTTAGTTTTTTAATTCCTCATTTGAGTGAATCAATTAGATATTCATTGACGTCACAGAGGCAATGTGTAATTGCTTTCTATCCCTTGGAGACGTTGTAAGATGCTCCTAGCCACGCATCTTCTTTCTGTGCTTTCTCAGGGTTACCCGTGTAAACAAGGCGTTTGTCTGACTGAAGTCTGAAGCGTAGAGAAACGGCGTTAGTTCGCTTCAGAGACTCGAAAGCTGGGAAATGCGCGCGCTTCCAGCTGGAGCAGAGATTGCTTCCTGCAGAACGGTTCGAGGCTAAAGGATGTTCACAATGAAGTGAGCACTTTTGAATCAACCTTAGAAAAAAACTGTTGTTCCTACCTGCATTTATTTTAACGGGCGCACTGAGTGACGTGTGTCTAGTTAAGTTAGTAACGATGGAGGGANATTGAAGTTGGTCCGCGCTGTTTCTCTTTTAGTTTTTTAATTCCTCATTTGAGTGAATCAATTAGATATTCATTGGCGTCACAGAGGCAATGTTTAATTGCTTTCTATCCCTTGGAGACGTTGTAAGATGCTCCTAGCCACGCATCTTATTTCTGTGCTTTCTCAGGGTTACCCGTGTAAACAAGGCGTTTGTCTGACTGAAGTCTGAAGCGTAGAGAAACGGCGTTAGTTCGCTTCAGAGACTCGAAAGCTGGGAAATGCGCGCGCTTCCAGCTGGAGCAGAGATTGCTTCCTGCAGAACTGTTCGAGGCTAAAGGATGTTCACAATGAAGTGAGCACTTTTGAATCAACCTTAGAAAAAAACGGTTGTTCCTACCTGCATTTATTTTAACGGGCGCACTGAGTGACGTGTGTCTAGTTAAGTTAGTAACGATGGAGGGANGTTGTTCCTACCTGCATTTATTTTAACGGGCGCACTGAGTGACGTGTGTCTAGTTAAGTTAGTAACGATGGAGGGAAAAGAGTACAATGTCTTAACGTCCAATAAGAAATGGTAGTTAACCATTTGTAATAACGTAAGTTATTTCTTCCGCTTTTTTTTTATGTACCCAAGTGTAAAATTGAGCATATTTGTTAAGTATTTACCTTCCTAATAATTTCAGTTTTACGTGACCGACGAATGAATAAATTTATGAGGCTCATGGCAAAGTTAATTTTACATAAGGCGGAAGAATATACAAAGTGCCTACAAATAGATCTTATGCAGGACTTTCAAAAGTGCGAAGTTTTCCGTGAACTGCCTACACTTGTTCGTCACAGCCTCGGCTGCAGACCTTAATAGCTATGAAAAGTTCTCGTAGTGCGCGATTTCACANGCCTACACTTGTTCGTCACAGCCTCGGCTGCAGACCTTAATAGCTATGAAAAGTTCTCGTAGTGCGCGATTTCACAAAACATAAAATCAAAGATAGAATTTAAACTACTTAAAATATTTTGATAGGGTTGGATTTATTAACAATACATTTGAATTATAATAACTACCACATTCAGCAATAGCTGGTACAGTCTAAAGTTTTCGATTTAAAAAATGTTACAATTTTTCGAGAAAAATTATACAGAAAAGCCACATCATCAGTAAATATACCAAAAATGTTCTTAAAATTAACTTAATAATAATATATACAACTATATGATATTGAAAATTATATATTTTGAAAAAAAATAACAAAAGTTTCAAGAAAACTAAATTTGGATATAATTATTATAATTTCTATGATTTTGTTATAAATTTACGCATAATATAATTATATAAATTTTTTAAATAACTTTTGTTACATATGTACTGGTTTTGTGGTTTCAATACCTTGTTATCGTTAGAAAAAACGATCAACAATTTTTTTTGTTCGAAAACGATACATTTTTACTAATTTAATTATGTAGTAAAAATAAGTGTTTTACATACGACAGTGTTTTGCAGTTCAGGCCCAAAATAAAATAAAGTAATAAATACAGTCGTCTTGTTTTCTTCACTTAAAACTAATGCAGTTTTTCTAAACTTTCCTTGTACCCTCAAAGCGTGTATGCGCAGAAACGAACATCGATCCGCACGTCCTCGTGCCTGATCCAGCATGCAAGCATGCCTATCATTGGCTTCCAGCATGCAAGCATGCCTAACATTGGCTTCCAGTATGCAAGCATGCCTGTATACATCATTGGCCTCCCGCTGTACTGATGTGTCTACTTTGCCTTCACAGTTTGCAACCGGAACGTAAGCTAAGCTCTGGGGAAATGCTCCTCGCACACTGGGGATGAAAGTGGTTGCGTGGTTGCAAGTCAGGAATCGCTCCCTTCTGTTTATCACTGAAACTCACTAACTACAAACAACCACAACGATCGAGACCTCTCTTTATCAACACATTTTTATCATGTTCACGTTTACTGCGGTTGCGATTATTCACGTCTGCGTGAAATACATCGGAAAATTGCAGCAGAGCATAAATAAGAACAGGCACTTCAAAGCTTTCTGAGGAATGCGTCATGAAGAGCTCAGGAATGCACTTCAGCGCAGATAAATTCTCAGCTCGACGTTGCATCGACGTACATGTTAGGGACGACAAAAATACACAAGAAAGGCCAATAGTTTGGCCTTGATGAGTTTGTTTCTGGGCGTCGATGGAATCCCTGGTAAATTAAAAAATAACCNAGAAAGGCCAATAGTTTGGCCTTGATGAGTTTGTTTCTGGGCGTCGATGGAATCCCTGGTAAATTAAAAAATAACCAGGAATCTCAACCCGTTTCCATACTGCGATCACGATGCCAGCTATTTTATACTCCGCGCTACCGTAACTCCCAGTATTGTCTTGAATCCAAAACCGGTGATGTTGAATGGCATGTCCCTTTTAAGTTACAATAATCTATACGTTTTTATAGACCTACCCTAAGAATATATCAAACAGTTTTTAACTGCAATACTGCGAGGGGGGCCAGAACTCATATTACGAATGTCTTTGAATAGCTTATAGTGTGTGATACTTACGTTGACGAACATTTTGTTGGCGTTATAACCCGGAACAAAAATTTTATGGAAGTATGCGGTGTTTCAAATCTAGCCGTTATCCAAGTAATTCGTTCCGGAGGCTGGTTTAGCTGTGTTAAAGACTAAAAACTAGAGGAATGGCTCGTAGTAATGACAGGAGTACAAAATATAAATAAACAAATAAAAGTTGTGTTATCATTTTATTTTTCATTGGATTGTCTCCGTTTTGCCTTTTAATACAGGTCAGANATAAACAAATAAAAGTTGTGTTATCATTTTATTTTTCATTGGATTGTCTCCGTTTTGCCTTTTAATACAGGTCAGAATTTCTCTAAATCAGTATTAAGCAGAACAGTTCAGGATATTTAAATGTGTGCTACGCCCAGAATGGACGAGCATAATATGCTCGTTTTTGAAGGCGCGAAAATTTGAAAACGAAATTCCGATAGCTATTTAATTCACAATTATAATTTTGAGGAAGCCTTATCCAAATTACAAATAAAGCAAACGAATATTGTAAAAATATTTAACACACTTTGACAAAAACATTTATTACATATATATCAAAACAAAAACTACAAATAAACGAAACTACTAACATTCATTTGTATGCATGCTTGAAAGATAATAATTTTGAAAACCAGAACTATGATCATGGTACTCAACTATGATAGCGAGGTTTTGTTGAAATCGTTGCAAGCATCAGCATTTTAAACTACCAGTCCGTTTTAGTATTTTCGTTCCATAGTTGTTTCGTACATTTTCAGTTCTATTTTCTTAGCTCTTTAAACAAGTGCTGTAGATTTGTTCCTACTTTGTTGGCCAGGTGATTTTTGCATTGGAAAATGAACGCAAATGAGCTTGTACGCGCTTTTCCCTCCACTAAGTTAATTCTGTGATAAACATAGTGAATAAACAAAGACGGGATTCCCGCGGGTTGGCGCTAATTGGAGCCGGTTGCTCCAGCTTCACGTCATTACGGGCGACCAGAAGAATGCACGCTGTTAATTGAAAGGCGGATGGAGAAGTGGCGGAATTTTAATGGGAGAAAATTGAATTGTCCCCAAGAAACGCCGCTGCCAACTGGATGTCTCGCAATTTACCCACAACGCAATCACTTTACCGAAACTCCTCCAAATGGCCGGGTGGCGGGAATGGTACAGGATCTCCAGATGTTGTAGGAGTCTGATGAATTACGTGTAATGCAACTCCGGGTTCACCTTAGTAAAATATTAGTATGTACGCAATAGTTCTGTTTGTTTTGTTTTTGTGTAAAATAATTACATTTTTATGAAAGAGCGACTTTATAGTGAAAGAATCACGGAATGAAAAACAAGCTCATCTCAACAAACATTTCGAAGGCCTATATTTTGCGGATGTAATATCCATTAAAATATCATCCACTGTTAGTGCTATCCGAGTATTGATTTTGTTTTATTGGTTTACGGGAAGAATTTTTTTCTGTAATGAGGAATGTATTTCCATTGCAATGGTTTTGCATATTTACTATACAGTCTTGACAAAAATACAAAACAAATTTATTCTTATTCTTTTGATCCTGTGATTGAAACATCAAATGGCATTTGAAGTCTTGTATAGTTTAAGTATTCTACATTATGAAACTCGTTATATTTTATTCACCAGCGAACTCTTTAGTGAAATGAATAGGAAAGAAATTTTATTCAGTGTTTAGAGATGACTTAAAATTTTGCTGAGGAACTTCTTCATATTCGCAATATCTAATGCGTGATTTGTGAAATGTCTAACCTTTCTTTCGAAGTAGAATAGACGGTAGTACTGGNCATATTCGCAATATCTAATGCGTGATTTGTGAAATGTCTAACCTTTCTTTCGAAGTAGAATAGACGGTAGTACTGGCTTTGTTGTATATAATTCATTGTAAAAGTATCCAGTCAATAGCACGGAATGCTAGTGGGGTAAAAAAAAATTCCTTGTGTCCATGTTCGGGCTCGTGAATGTCGATTCTCCTTAAACGAATTATTCAGGCCGTCACATTCTAGTTTAATATCAGCCATGTTGGATGCGTGTAACGTTGACCGTGGTATTACGGCGCGACCTTGCATGACCTTGGCCTTCGTCTTGAATTACTTTAATCTTTCAAATCGGGAAAAATTTTCTAATAACTTTAACACTCTCAGAAAAAAAAAACTGAAATTCGGCGAAACTTCAGTTTTAATTGTAGCCTCGTTAAACTCTATAAAAATGTAATTAAATTTCTAAAAAAAATGTTTTATTCGGACGTAGGCCTACTCAAAGGTTTAAAATATAAAAAAAATTATTTTCGAAATAATGTATATATTATTCGTTTGTGTTTCATGACTTACACATGAGAGGTCAAGGGAGAGCAATATCTCCGTTTCGACTCTTACACGTATTCGACTCCCGGTGAGAGACCTCATTACTGATGGCATCACAGCCAACAAGATATCACCGCAATCGCCATTGGTTAATTAATCAACCTGCCTCCCCACCCCGCCACTCAGTTTTTTTGTTTTCACTCGATCCCATCAGCCGCCAACCCTAATGTAATGTTTTCCCTACGGTCGCATATATAAACATGACGAAGAAATTATTCATCGCATACACGCGTTCACGTCAGTCGGAGCGGCAATATTTTGTTTTGCATAATCTCGGACGCTCGGGCAGGCCAACATATTTAATTAAGGTTTGCAGAAAATTTTGTAATATTCATCTGATATTTAACGAGTTTAATGTATGTTATGAAATTATGGGATCTATAACACTTTTCACTCTATTTGATTAAGTAACCTCAAACACGTACGAATCCGTTTGTAGATTTTGACAGAAACAAGTGAAATTTTAAATTTCTCCTTTTTAAGTACGACGACAAAAACATAAATGTAGCGTTCAGGTTTTGGGGTCTCGAGTTTTACCCTGGCTTGGCTTCAGGAAAGTGCTTCAGTTGTATGGTAACGTCCTTCTTTGCAATCAAGAAGCAGAGTAACACACTAATCGCGAAGTACTCGTCACAATACGACAGCGAGCCGTACACAGTTCTACGTTTGGTAAATATAAATCGTCAAAATAATTTTCAATAGCGCAACTTTGTAATAAATGCAAATGAACATATAATTTAAAAATGGAAGCTTTCTCCTTGCATACCAAATGTGAAGACATCTCCAGAGAGCTTACAATGGACGCTCTCTGTTTCCGATACTGATCCCAGACTCCCTTGCATTTTCGCTATTTAAATACCAAAAATAACTCATTTTAATAACCGGGTTTTCTAATATCAATACATTAAATCTCATATCAGTTTCTGGCGATTTGCTAAACTATAAATTTTGGTTAAGGCAAGTTTTGGAACCAGAATAATAGCTTCTTGCTCAGGCAGTGGCGTGTGGTGAAGTGTTGCAAGGTAAGCTGGTGCTTGCTCAGTGCTGTACACCCTCGGCGAACGCAGCAGGAACCAGTAACCAGAGTGGAGCCAGGGAGAAATGTAATGCACTGCGTCCACCCACGAGATAACGATTTAATCATAGATGTACTGATTCAGCGCCTATTGACACCTGTTTACAAGGAGAGGCCAGAATATGATAAATGAGTTGGATGATTGTGCACATGAGAGGATATAATGAATGCGTAGGCCAAGTGTGGCTACCCTATACCCGGAAACTTGAAATTGTACGACGAGCAGCAGCGACACACCTGCAACCAAATCGAACATGAATAGTACCGTGACCGCGGTGGCGTGGTGGTCAGACCACTCGCCTCCCACCTAGGCGAGCCGGGTTCGATTCCCGGCCGGGTCGCTCATACAAATGTTTTAAAATTAATTAGTATATCTGCCATACCATTTAACCAATTTCGACCAAATTTTGTTTCCTGAAATTATCTATTACAAACATAATATATACTAACAAAAAACCACTTTTACTGGCATTTTGGAAGATAGCACCATACGAAAAAATTAAGTTATTAAGTCATAACTCGGTAAATAATNACCACTTTTACTGGCATTTTGGAAGATAGCACCATACGAAAAAATTAAGTTATTAAGTCATAACTCGGTAAATAATTAACCGATTATTACCAAATATGGCAAACAAGTAGTACTGATGCAGATTATGTTAAGTGGCATGTTTTAAATTTCAGNTAACCGATTATTACCAAATATGGCAAACAAGTAGTACTGATGCAGATTATGTTAAGTGGCATGTTTTAAATTTCAGACTCTTATCTTCAAAATGGCTGCCAAATAGTAATTTTAGCTTACAATGCTATCGTCGAAACTATGTAATAAGTTCCATCATAAGTTTGTATGCTGACAGTAAACATTACACGTATCAAATGTATCTATATGGAAAATATTTTTCCGCGATTTTGTAAGATAGCGCCATGCAAATAAAATAAAGTTTTTATTTAATATCTCGGGAAAGAATTGACCAATTCTTATCAATTTGGCAAACAAGTAGTACTGAGTCAGATATTGTTAAGTGGTATGTTTTAAGCATGCTAGATACTTAGTTTCAAAATAGTGGCCATTTATTCATTTTAACTTATAATGCTATATTGTCGAAACGATGCAATTATTTTCAACTAAACTTTGTATACTTGGCAATATATATTAAAACTATCATCTATATGTACAAAAAGCATATTTTGTTCGCCATTTTGTAAGATAGCACCATGTGAATAAAATGAAGTTTTGATGTCATATCTCGGGAAAGAATTAACCAATTACTATCAAATTTGGCAAACAAGTAGTACTGAATCATATTATGTCAAGTGGCTTGTGTTAAGCATTTCTGACACTTATTTTTAAAATGGTGGCCATATAGCCATTTTTAGCTTAGAATGCTAAATCGTCGAAATCACGTAATCAATTTTAACTAAACTCTGTATGCGGGCAGTATATATTAGAACTATCAACTGTAAGTACATAGAGCCTATTTTGTGGGCCATTTTGTAAGATAGCACTAAGCGAATAAATAAAGTTTTTTGACTATTCTCGGGAAACAATTGACAGATTCCTTCTAAATTTCGCAAACAAATTGTGACTATATAATTTTTTTTTGCTAAGTATATTTTACCAACGAAACAAATTCCAACTTAACTTTCTATGCTGGCAGTACATAATACAACCATCAAAACCATCTATGAAGCACCTCATTTCTCTAACATTTTGTAAGATAGCCCTACCAATAAAAATAATGTTTTTATCTCGTATCTCGGGAAATAATCAACCCATTCTTACAAAATTTGGCGAAACTGTTGTACTGTGGTAGGCCATAATAATGAATGTATTTTTTTTAAGTAGGACGCACTTATTTTCAGATGGGCGGTTATAAAATCATTTTAGTTTTGTGGGCGATATCTACGAAACTATGTTATCTATTTTTATTAAACTTTTTGTATGATAGCAGTTACAATCATCGAAATTGCTACTACATTACTTTTTGTTCTCCGTTTATTAAGATCACTACAAGAAAATTATGTAATTTTTATGCCATATCTCGAGAACCAACCAACCGATTCCCACCAAGTGGTACATTAGAACATTTTAAATAAATTTGTACCAAATTTAGCACACCAAAAATGATACAGAAGGCCATATAATCTTTCATGATTTTAATGTGTCATAAAACTATTTTCAAAATGNTAGCACACCAAAAATGATACAGAAGGCCATATAATCTTTCATGATTTTAATGTGTCATAAAACTATTTTCAAAATGGCAGCTTCATAAATCATTTAGGTAGTTTGACGTATATATTAAACAATTTAACCAAATTCGACCAGAATTTGTATGTTGACAGTATACATTAGAGCATCGTATGTAGAACCCCTTTTCTGGCAATATTCTACGATCGCATAAAACAAGAAAATAAAGTCTTATATGCAATCTCAGGGACCAAACAATCGATTTCCATTAAATTCTTCACACAGGTAGCTCTACGATAAGCCATGAAAACCTACATGTTTTATGTAGCTCAGTCACTTATTTTACAAATAAAGGCCCTGCATTCGAAACATTAGACATATTAAATCCGAAGTTTATGCTCCGAACCCGACCTCCGTAATGCAGTGGATTGCACACTAGCTTATAGTACGAGTTTTTCTGGGTTCAAAGTCCCGGGTAAGGCATGTGTGTATTTGTAATCGCCTGAATGGTACTGCATATGTTCCTGGTTTCGTTTATAAAGTTATTGCTTTCAATGACAAGTCAGGTCCTTTCTACCAAATCGGCTCTTTAAGAAAAAAATAATTTCACCTACGTTGAGGAAAGTGGGCTCATTAGTTATATCAGCAACTTCTTGTTTAACTTTCAAATATATATGAACAGCGTGGTGAGGATTGAAATAAGAATGGCAACGTTTAGCAAGAAAGGGAGTCTTTAAATACGAGTAACCACGTACAATCAGTAACACTACGAAGATAAACGCACGCGAATAAAATGGTGATATCTTGAATATCCATTGATAAGGACATCGAATTGGAAATAATAAAGACTGTTTGATGGCATCTTACTCATAAAAGTTAAGAAAGCAAAGGCGGAAATATTTTGTAATGAAAAATTATACGTTTTATTTGATGTTTTGAGCTTCTGCGTAGTTTACAGATTCGAAATAATAACGGACATATCGTTCTTGCTAGAAGATGGAAAGTAAATTTTGATTTCAAATCAATGAATGTATAAATTTTGAANATAACGGACATATCGTTCTTGCTAGAAGATGGAAAGTAAATTTTGATTTCAAATCAATGAATGTATAAATTTTGAAGTGACTTTTCTGTTATAAAAGAAGCCGATATCGTTTATAGGATACCTAGAGAAGTTAAAGTGATTCAATAAACAAAATAATTTTTAATCCAGCAAAATTTTTGTAAACAGTAATTGGGAAATNATAACGGACATATCGTTCTTGCTAGAAGATGGAAAGTAAATTTTGATTTCAAATCAATGAATGTATAAATTTTGATGTGACTTTTCTGTTATAAAAGAAGCCGATATCGTTCATAGGATACGTAGAGAAGTTAAAGTGATTCAATAAACAAAATAATTTTTAATCCAGCAAAATTTTTGTAAACAGTAATTGGGAAATNTAGAGAAGTTAAAGTGATTCAATAAAC
Source organism: Clitarchus hookeri (assembly GCA_002778355.1). Taxonomy (NCBI): domain Eukaryota; kingdom Metazoa; phylum Arthropoda; class Insecta; order Phasmatodea; family Phasmatidae; genus Clitarchus; species Clitarchus hookeri. The sequence continues at coordinate 574,109 of NQII01000600.1, forward strand.
AAAATAATTTTTAATCCAGCAAAATTTTTGTAAACAGTAATTGGGAAATGTTATTGTAGTTTTCTAATGACCACTTAACTACTGAAGTAAAAGGATTGTCGTAACCATGGCTTGCTGACTAGCGAAGTCTGATGGTTCTTCTAGACCTAAACCTACCCACTGACCGTCACACATTATTTTTTGCAATAGACTTGTTGATAATTATTTGGGTAAAGTAGTCCATTAATGTATAGGTAATCCCTAGCCCCTTGTGTATTTATTATAAATTTCATAATGAGTAGATTTTCGGATAATGTCATTGTTCTCTTGTCTAATCTTGAATGTCTTATCCAGAATCCTACGAGGCCGTGGTGGTGTAGTGGTCAGACTGCTCGCCTCGCACCATATCGAACCGGGTTCGATTCCCGGAGGGGTCGCTCCCGGATTTTCGCACGTAGGAATCGTGCCCGACGATGCCGCTGGTCGGCGGGTTTTCTCGAGGATCTCCCGTTTCCCCCACCCTTGCATTCCTTTGCTCCATACTCACCTCTTTTCACTCTCGTCGGCTCTCAAGACCTCGATGTTAAGAGCCGCCCAAATATCTACACTATTCTTGAAAGTATGTTATCTTGTGATAGTGAGGATAGTTTTAACATCACTGCTTTGAAGGGTTTATATCAATATCATAAAAGTTTTAATTATGTTANTGTGATAGTGAGGATAGTTTTAACATCACTGCTTTGAAGGGTTTATATCAATATCATAAAAGTTTTAATTATGTTAGTTTCACGTGACTGTAAAATGGCGCCAGTGAGATTTTTTTTTTTATTTATGTCCGGATGATATATGCGAAAAAAATCTGTTGTCCATCACTACTGCACGCAGTTAAAATCTTTCTGATTTAATTTTAGAGCGTATTCGTACTGCAAGCCATGCAAGGGTTTCGAAATCGAGAGTTGATAAGGCAGCGGTGGAGTTATATGATCAGCCCCGGCGGTGCGGTGCGAGTAACAGGTGCAGACAGTCGAGCGTCTGGAGACGACACACACACGCGCGTATCACTTCAGGAGGATAATACGTGAAGAGCGCTGAAGCGGGAACTGCCACTTCCGCTTGTGCTAATTACTGCCGGGACGTCGACGTGGGGATCTGCCGGCGCCAAGAGCCTCCTCGTACCCTCCGCACGGTCGCAGATGGAGAGCCGGCTGATCAAAGAGCGCTCCCGAGTGTAGCGCGGCTTTCCCATTGTGTTTCCTCGAGTGAGGTTCGTCCCACTCAGGCTGGGAAGCTCAATGCCGATAGTTCGGCAACTAAGTTTTCCGCCGCCAGGTACCACTGGTGTCGCATGTGTACTAGGTTCTTTTCCTCTACTCGTCATTCCACAATTACCACGTGATGGGCTGATAAAACTCGGCGACTACATCTGAAGGCATCTGTGGAATGTAAACTAAAATGTAAACCGTATTGTAAAAACAAATATTCAGTTATTCCATTCGAAAGAAATTTATGGCACGCAACCGAGAAATTCGACATTTAGGATGAGAGAAAATGTTAACTCCTCCTTCTGAGGTTTTTAGACACTTAAATCATGATCGCAGAAGATTTGCGAATACAGAAGTGAAATGACTGCGTGTTTCGCGAACTTCAGCTACACGCGCCAGCAAAATGATGTCACTGGCCAGAAACGTGGCAAAAACGTCGTTCGCTAATCAGCTGTCGGAGACCAACTTGCCAGACGGCATCCCGACCAATAGGGAATACTAAACAACGTGCAATAGCCAATCAAACCCGAGGCCCGATTCCATAGCATCGCGCGGCCGATGAACAATCGTGCTTGCTTACACTTCACTTGTGTGTACCTACGTATTCTGTCTCATGGCAATAACGTGGTTCTCACGACACCGTGTCCGAACATTACATTTGTCAATCAAGCGTTTTATTAAACCAGAAACTATTCAATTATGAAATCATTACGATGCCGATAAGAGTTTTTAAAGGAATATCACAGCAGTGACAGAAATACTTTCACAATATGTACTAATGTTTTATACTGCTTTACGGACGAAAACATTAAACCGGTTTTAATTTTATTTTGCCAAGTTAGATGTGATCTGGTGATGGTCAATTAATGCCTTATTAAATGCAAAAACAGAACTATGTTAATTCTATTATTTTTCACGCCCTCATAAAAGAAAATGACGACTCATATTTAATCACAATGGCTGAAGCAGGTATACTACTTCGAAGATTAGCACACTGTTAAATGAGCCTGAGTCGTAATTGGTGCAGTGATAACCAATATAGGGTTCAGTAATATAAGCCAGATTTTCAAGAGGAGCCAAAGAATGTCTTGTAGTACCTGCAAGAGCNAACCAATATAGGGTTCAGTAATATAAGCCAGATTTTCAAGAGGAGCCAAAGAATGTCTTGTAGTACCTGCAAGAGCAGGAATCTGACTATACATACACAGTTATATATAGAGTTTGTCTTTACTAGTACTTAATGATACAATATGCATGCACTTGATTATTATTATTCAAAGTAGAGTTTTATTAGCGAGATTGTANTACTAGTACTTAATGATACAATATGCATGCACTTGATTATTATTATTCAAAGTAGAGTTTTATTAGCGAGATTGTATCAGTTTTTTTACTTAACCCTCCTTTCCAAAAGTTTAAATGATAATTATTAGACTTATAACATTTCATTTTATAACTCCCTTTTTAAAACTAAATAGAAACGAATACATGACTTACATAGTCAATTACAGTAAATATTTTAATGCGTTTATGTCAACATATATCAGNTAAATAGAAACGAATACATGACTTACATAGTCAATTACAGTAAATATTTTAATGCGTTTATGTCAACATATATCAGTAAAGGCAATTAAATTGTCAACCGCCTTGATATTAAACACGTCATTACTTTCTTGTAAGAAACAAGTATTTAACAAAGTCTCTTTCCCAGGAGTCTAAACTATAGAAGAGAAAAAAACACTTGCGACATCTGGGAAGGATCATCATTCCGGGTAGCAATTATCTTTTATTGGCGACTAATAAATCTGATTGCGACATAATAATTGTAGTCGTAATATTTTCGTCTGATAATGAGCCTTAAANTTATTGGCGACTAATAAATCTGATTGCGACATAATAATTGTAGTCGTAATATTTTCGTCTGATAATGAGCCTTAAAATTGTTTGTCTCGACTTAACATTAAAAACTTCTCAGTTCTGCTACTACACATTTAGTTGTATTTACTGTTTAAATCGTTAAACATTTAGAAAATTATATTAACCGCTTTCAGACCCAGTGTACACAATCGTGTACATTACGCACGTGTAAGTAATTTTTGGTCTGTACTGTACACTGCGAAGCTAAATTACCAATTATCTTACCTGTGGGAGAATGATTCGCAAACCGTCTTGCTGGTCCAGGTCATAATTGGTTCATATTACTGTAGCCGAACATATAGCCTTCAGTTCATTGGCTGTGGCAACGAAACAAGTGCTGTGTTGATTTAAGTACAGCACGCGTCATAAAATCTTTTTTTTGCAGCACCTGAAATTGCAAATTAAAGTCAGTTTGAAAGGGTTAATGCAGATGCAAAAACGCTCTGCATGTTGACTTATACTATGCACTATCTAAACTGTAACGTCAATGTCAGCAGTTGGTATTCAGTTATGAAATCAGGGCTACCAACGACGACACTAAGGATTTGCTGGTCTGACGTGTAAACAGTGTTATCTCTAAAATACAGAAATGTTTGCATAAAAAGTATCGGGAAGTTGAGTTAAGTCGACTTATTTATCTATTCTCAATTACAAATAAGACTGATAAATAGGGGAAAGCGAGTTATGTTAACTTTATTCAGTATTCAATAACCAAAGGTTACGCAACGCACTTTTTACTCCTATTTGCATAAATAACCTCGAAAATTAGTTTAAATGTCGTAACTATGTTTTCTCTAGTGGTAATTAACGGTGTCTACCTGCTCCTGATCATAACGCAAATTCACCATTTTGACTTAACTTTTTCTCCGTAACCCTACAGAAATGTGTCGAAATTTCCGAAGAATGATTGACAAGCTACATAAGGTAGATTCATAGTGTTATATTTCTATGTTTTCGACTACGGAGCAGGGAAGGTTTCTGGAAACTAAATTGAATTTTTATTAAAGCTGACAGACATTTAATTTAATTGTTTTAAATATTAGTTACAAAAAATATAAGCTGTTACTGANTAGCTGCCGACCGCATTGCGTTACTCTGATTGGTTCCATACCTCTGTTATTTGCATACGCACGTCTATACCAGTTATTTTTGGCTCTTCAGTGTATGACTAACCTGCAGGTATTGTTGCCGTCGGCTGAATGTTAAAACAGGAAGCGACGAGNTTTTTGGCTCTTCAGTGTATGACTAACCTGCAGGTATTGTTGCCGTCGGCTGAATGTTAAAACAGGAAGCGACGAGCGGCACGCCAAGCTGCATCTTTAGGGCAGTTCTTCTCGGCGTGGGTCCAGAGATAGACTCCGTACAAAGTATTATCAAGCGTTATATAGTTTCGTGGCTGCGCAATTGTCCCGAGTATTGTGTCGCCGAGAAGGGAGATTTGCTGGCGTTTCGCTGCCATGATTTAGTTGTTNGCTGCGCAATTGTCCCGAGTATTGTGTCGCCGAGAAGGGAGATTTGCTGGCGTTTCGCTGCCATGATTTAGTTGTTGGTCTGCGTTTTGGATTCTTTTCCTGGCAGGGGTACCGATGCATGGCTGTTGATTGCTTGACTCGTTCGCTTTGACTAATTTGTGACTTGCGTGCGTGCATACGCCTGCAAACGAGTACATACCCTTTCTACGAACATTCGAGCAAAATAGATAAAAAGGCTGATTTTGTGCTGAATTTAATGACAATTAAGTGCGATNCTGCGCAATTGTCCCGAGTATTGTGTCGCCGAGAAGGGAGATTTGCTGGCGTTTCGCTGCCATGATTTAGTTGTTTGTCTGCGTTTTGGATTCTTCTCCTGGCAGGGGTACCGATGCATGGCTGTTGATTGCTTGACTCGTTCGCTTTGACTCATTTGTGACTTGCGTGCGTGCATACGCCTGCAAACGAGTACATGCCCTTTCTACGAACATTCGAGCAAAATAGATAAAAAGGCTGATTTTGTGCTGAATTTAATGACAATTAAGTGCGATNCCCTTTCTACGAACATTCGAGCAAAATAGATAAAAAGGCTGATTTTGTGCTGAATTTAATGACAATTAAGTGCGATTGCGTGGAAATGGATGATGGTTTTGGTTAAATACGGGCCTGTTTTCGCAATCAAATTGTCATTAAACCCTGATCTTATTTTGAAATATTGATTGCGCCATAGGCCCTAACGTTGGGAGAAAGTTAAGCCGGCGTCTGTAATCTCAATGTTTTGTACGGACGTGAAAGTACACTTAAGACTACTTCCTTAACGTGTGTTACTACACGACTTTTAGTAGTCAGTAAAATGTTCCTGCAACCACTGTCCAGTAATCTTTGTAAAACACTTTCTTTCATTTACGTCACCGCGGGCATGTTAACGTCAACTACGGTGGTAGCAGCGATAAATGCCTACTTAATTTGACACAGACCAAGCGATATTTTCATCGCAACTTCATACGCATGCGCAGTACGCCCGAGAGTGATGCTACTGCCGTCACTTCGAAAATAAAACATAAATAAATCTTCTGCTGCCATTTTCCTAAACCGTAGTTCGTATGCGACCGTGCCATTGTAGTGTTTTCCTCTTGAATGCGCTTCGCCACATTCCCTCGTATATACAACCGTTATAAAATAACATTATATCCAACATATTTAAATCGACATCCATCCATATTATTTCGCAGTCCATCTATGTACTGCCTGTTGGCGTTCTATCAGCCCCACAGTGGGCATCCTTCAGCTCCGGTGTAGAATACTATCCGCGCTAGAATGCAGAATCATTCTTTCTTCATTCCTTCGAACTGAGCAGAAGATCGACCGGTTGCTAGGAATGATAGGCACAGCGGAATCCGAAGGAAGGAGAGAAGTGGTGGATCTCCTAGTGGGGTTCGGAAGGGCTGGTTAAAAAAATTAAAAACACGAAAACAATTACTTCTTCTGGAAGTAACCCTACATACGCTAAGACAATTTAAAGTTTTACTACCTTTGCACACAAATAAAATAATTTATTTTATCAAAAAGAAAAAAAAAGGCCTCTTTCTCAATATCAGAGTTTAGAAGGGAAGGGGTTCCGTACTATTAAACACATACGCACTCTTCGAATCTCTACGACCCTGGTGGAGAATCGTGGCATTATATGGTTTGGAATTTATTAAGCATTTTATAAACCGGCCTTTGAACAATTCCCCTACCCGTAGTGCCCCATATTCAAAAGAACACATTTATTTAAATGCTTGCAGTAAAGTTGGCAGCAGTGTACGAAAAGCAATTTAGTTTCTTAATTAAACACCTTTTTTTTTTGGTATGGGCACAATTTCTTTTGCTCGTGTTTGTTTTATGCTCGCCAAAGTAAAAAATTGGTTGATTAGTAACTTAATTTACGTTTATGACACTTTCAGCAGTTTGACTTAATCGGCTTTTTAATACTGCGATTGTATCGATGACATTGTTAACACTGCGTGAGGCGGAAGGGTACAAAATGGCAAGAAGCAGGTCTTTCAAAAGCGAACAACCTATATACCGTAGTTAATTCGCGGTATCTTCACACTTTTTTTAAATGAAATCTTTGAAAAATAATTTCATGTATGAAGTGTTTGGTTGTTTCTTAAATAATNATCTTCACACTTTTTTTAAATGAAATCTTTGAAAAATAATTTCATGTATGAAGTGTTTGGTTGTTTCTTAAATAAGTAATGTATCACAAGCGTTTTACACTTCTGTTAACCGAAAAGTATCTTCATTTTGGTTTAATTGAACCTTTACTTGTATTTTATAATATTTTATTTATAACTAATATGATTAAAAACATATATTTAATAGGTTTGTTGGTAATGCTTAGTAAAATATTGTTATCATGAAAAATATTAAACTGATAGCACATACATGTGGTGCGCTGTCGGTTTGGTGTAGTGTTCTACATTTACTTAAGCTTTGTTTGCATGAGGCGGAGGGATATCTTGGAAGCAGAATTTCAGCAGGGCTTCAGAGAAGCTGCAAGTAACCATAGATGGCCTATAGCGTGTCCCGCGTTCAGAAGTGGCGCAAGGTAAGTATACGCCTGGTGCGCAGCTGGAGTAGTCCACGTTTTTGCCGGTCGGAGACGTCTCTGGAGGTGGATCTCGCCCCATCCAGCCAGCCCCGTGTCGGCGGCCGGCGTTGCCCGGAGAGAGAGGGAATCAACCAGCGTCGCTCGCTCATTACCATCCGGCCGCGCTCTGCATTGCAAATTGCGGGGCCGCCGGGAACCGGCTGCGAAGCATGGTCTACCCGCGCCCCATCTTCCGTCCTCGTCGTCCTCCGACCCGCGCGCTGCCACTTCCATTCATAATGAACTCCCGCTCCGCACCTACCGGTTATTGCCAGCCAATTTGCACGCTGCAATCACCACGCCCATGCTTCGGTTGCTTCTAGCCGCCCATGCAGAAACTCGTTCTGACGGGAGGCTGTTACACGCGCTATTTCAGTTTTTTTCCTCTCCTATAATTTTTTTTTCTCCAAAGAACTAATAGGGCAGGATTCCAAATGCCGATGTTATTGATTGAGATATTTGGGCGGCTCTTAACAACGAGGTCTTGAGAGCCGATGAATGTGAAAGGAGGCGAGAATGGAGCAGCGCCGGAATGCAAGGGCGGGGGTATTGGGAGATCCCCGAGAAAACTCGCCGACCAGCGGCATCGTCGGGAATGATTCCCACTTGCGAAAATTTTGGAGTGAACCGGCCGCAAATTGAACCCGGTTCGCCTTGCTGAAGACCGATATTGTTACTAGTTAACTGAACTAGGCACTTCCGAGGCTGTACACTTGGTGAGTGAGGTATTGAGAGCCGACGAGGGTGAAGCGAGGTGAGTATGCAAGAGAATAGAAAGGAGAGATCCCTGAAAAAGCCCGTCGATCAGCGACNGGAGTGAACCGGCCGCAAATTGAACCCGGTTCGCCTTGCTGAAGACCGATATTGTTACTAGTTAACTGAACTAGGCACTTCCGAGGCTGTACACTTGGTGAGTGAGTGAATAGATTTGGGCGGCTCTTAACATCCGAGGTATTGAGAGCCGACGAGGGTGAAGCGAGGTGAGTATGCAAGAGAATAGAAAGGAGAGATCCCTGAAAAAGCCCGTCGATCAGCGACATCGTCCTGCTGAATTCCCATGTGCGAAAATCCGGGGGCGATCCCGCCGGGAATCGAACCCGGTTAGCATTGATGGGAGGCGAGTAGTCTAACCACTACACCACCGCGGCCTCGTGTGCACTTGGTGTGTAGTGCTATGGAAGAAGGGCAGGTGTCCTTGTTTTTTTCTGGAGGAAATAAAACTCGGTCTGTCTCTCTATGCTCAAACTCACTTAAATATTGATGGCCTGCCATTGTAGCAGCAGTAACCGATCTAGCTGCCGACCGCATCGCGTTACTCTGATTGGTTCCATACCTCTTTTATTTGCATACGCACGCCTATACTAGTTTTTTTGGCTCTTCAGTGTATATAAGTGTATATAAGTAGTGCACATATGTCGAAGCTTGGACAAAGCGTTTTAAATGGGGTCTGTGTGGCCGAGGCTGTGGCTGAGAGTCGCCTACTATGGATCGACTAGGACGAGCTCGGTAGTCTTCGACTAGACTCGGAAGAGCCCAGAAGCTTTCGACTAGGGGAGTGTCGAACATACCCGAAGATGCTCAGCAGTTACGTCCATTAACCCTTCAAGTATATACGTCGGTTTCTGGTAGCCATATTACTTTAATAGGAACAGGGTTTGTCAAATCGAAATAATAATATGCACCTTTTTGTTATCCAATTTTAATGATTATTATATTTTTAATTACAAAAATTATTTCTTTGAGTTGTAATGAAATTGTACATAGAGTACAGCGATACAACGCAGAAGTCTCTCAACTTCATTTCTGGTCTCCTCTCTTGAAGTCTAGTCGGTATCAGTTAATTATTCATTATCTTGACGGTTTTTTAAGGAATAAAGGTATGTTACTCGGCATTTTTTTATGTATGTTTATGTGGCAAAACCGAGCACCATCATATGAGTAACGACTCTCTGAACAAGTATGATATAATCATGTAATGGATCAGCATCTACCAACACTTTTATAGGCATAGATGTCTATGACCAATCCCAAGCAATCCTCCTCCACCTCCTCAATCCTCACCAATCCCAAGAATCCTCAACCTCCACCACTACCAGCTCCGCAAGCTCCTCACCATCCTCAACAATCCTCCGCATCAAACCGCAAAAATCCTCAACAATCCTCTGCACCAATCTGCACCAATACTCATCANATCCTCAACAATCCTCCGCATCAAACCGCAAAAATCCTCAACAATCCTCTGCACCAATCTGCACCAATACTCATCAATTCTCCTCACCAATCCGCAGCAATCCTCAACAATCAGCACCAATCCTCAACAATCCACACCAATCCTTAACAATCCCCATACCAATCCACACTAATCCTCAACAATCCTACTCACTAATCTGCACCAATCCTCAACAATCCTCCGCATCAATCCGCACCAATCCACAACAATCCTTCGNCAATCCTACTCACTAATCTGCACCAATCCTCAACAATCCTCCGCATCAATCCGCACCAATCCACAACAATCCTTCGCATCAATCCGCACCAATCCACAACAATCCTTCTCATCAATCCGCAACAATCCTCTGCACCAATCCGCACCCAAANCGCATCAATCCGCACCAATCCACAACAATCCTTCTCATCAATCCGCAACAATCCTCTGCACCAATCCGCACCCAAACTCATCAATCCTTCGCACAAATCCTCATCAATTGTCCACACCAATCCTCAACAATCCTCTGCACCAAACCACACCAATCCTCAACAATTCTACACACCAATCCACACCAATACTTAACAATCCTCCGCACAAGTCTACGACAATCGTCAATAGTCCTCCGCACCAACCAGCAAAAATCCTCCGTACCTAAGTAGGAGGTAGCGCCCTAGCCGCTGCGATCAGACAGTTCGAATAGGTAATAAATGTTTCTTGTACAAACGATGAGCGGAACATTTTCCTGTTGCAATGACATCGTAGCATTTTCTTTGTTTGTGTGTACCATCACATTAATATAATTACATTTTAATACAACGGTTATTTCTTGGTGCGTTTATCTTCATAGCTATGGGTGTAAGTTAATGGCACCATTCAGCACATTTTCCCGCCCTTGAACTACGGTGTCTGCTTTCACGCGTTTAAGAAACATGTTAGACACGTGTGCTGAACATACTTCTCACAACATTTAAGTGTTAAAGGGCGATGATAATGATAAATTGAAACGTATTTCCCTGTACTGACGAGTCTCACTTTCCGGTACAGAAAATGGAACAAGTGAGACAATTAAGATAATTATACATGTTATTATGTTGGTCTGATTAGTGACACAGTCACATATGTGTAACTTAGAAGTATTAAGCGAGATTGGGTACGTTTTCGCAAAATTACAGGAGTTGAGAGAACAACATGACACACTACTCGCACTGTAATAACAGACTTTGAAAAACGAAATATCCTACGAAAATTACACGCTTCAAACACGAGAGACAATATGTTAACGTCTGTACTAAATAAAACAATGGGTAGTTTAGTAGCAAATTTAATCAGGCTCGGTGTAGATTCAATTAACTTGCAATCACATTATACGTTATAAAATAAATGTTAGCTGTAATTACTAAATTATTGTTAGACCTACAGCGGCCAGTAATTCAGTTATTTATGACTTGAACCCCACACGGGAACGTATTTCAACTACATACTGGAACAGATCTCACTAAATAATATCCTATTACGTTGCAGTTCGTTTGCAANACGTATTTCAACTACATACTGGAACAGATCTCACTAAATAATATCCTATTACGTTGCAGTTCGTTTGCAACCAATTATCCACACGAATAATTCAGAGGTAATTTCCGATTTTCTAAGTAGTCTCTGTTTAACAGTTTTTTTTTTACCAGCGCAGAGCACGTTTACCGCTTAAAAGTAATTAGTAGAGACCTGAACAATTCGCGGTTTCATTTCGGAACAAGCTAGAATTCGAAGACTCGTACGTTTGTATTGCTTATGCAATTGGTACACCCGTTAGTTTACACTTCCTGGACAACTCTGAGCCAATAATAAACACACAATAAAATGCAAACCCAATTACCGTCTTCTGCTAATACAACAAGCAACCAATGAACAGTGATATTTGCTTGATTTTACATACGGCATTGAAGCATAGCCTACAGGTGATTGAACTCGCGAATTTTTCATGTCTCTAGTAATTTTATTCTAAGCTTAGAATAAAATTGTAAAATGCGGTGGGCTGATAATCCGCATGCCCCGGATTACTAGGCTGTATAAAAAGACAGCATTTGGTGTTGCTGAGCTGTGCTGCTACCTAGCTTGAAACACGAGGAACTAGCATTGTCCGAGGCTACCTGCTGTCCGAGGCTACCTGCTGTCCGGGGCTACCCACATTTCCCCTAATAAAAAGTGCCACATTACATTTATTGGTACATTTTGAGTTTCTTGAAGCGTATTTATAAATATTAAATTTATTATCTTTGTATTACGCTGCAGAGAAGACTAGCCAGTATTTTGCCCACAACAGGTTTGAAAGTATAGAAATAAAAATGTTATTTTTTTCACAATATTAGAAACTCTTAAGTGTTAGTTTGGTAAAGGCCAAATTGTGGAAACGTACTTACTGTTTTGTCTACAAAACAAAATTTGTCGTAAAAAGTTAGCCTATTTTTGGGTAGTGCCTGTAAGAACTATTATGCAATAACGTTGATACAAATAGGCAAACCTATGAAGTGAAGTTTTAACTTTCATTGGCTTTTTGTTTGGGGGCGATGTTGAAGTTATGACAGCATGCGTTAAATTCTCAAATCTTCATGATTGACGTATACATGTGCCTGGAACTGAGTTCCTGACCTTCCAACAAATTGTCTGCGTTCTAACAGGCATTTGCACGCTTAAGGAATTATGTCATTTGAATATCGCATGACTCTGAGCTGTGATCATTTTCATGACGTACACCAATGCCCTCAACTCTCCTGATTGAACAACAAGGGGGTGGGGNCCTCCCCCGACAGTATCCTAGCTTGCGATAATCTCGACAAGCAACCCACCGCCACATATCGCGGTTTGGCGGGGTCCGCTCCGCTGACTGCAGCCACTGTCAATTACGCTACCCCCGCCTGTCCAAGCCACCTCCGCTGGACAATAACGAAATAACGCTCCTGTCCTGCTGAGAACACGACACAACGTCCGAGAACACACGCCACTGTGCACATGGCCCTATTAAACCAACACGACACGGGGACACGTCGACGTTCCCCGTACAACTATATTTTAACTTACCACTCACAAAAAAGTATTTCGCCAATTGGATTAGGGCACAAATATATTGGAAAGCCATTGTCTTTCTATAACATTAACATTTCTTGATGAATTTTCTACATGTAAAGCCTATTGTAAATTGCGCTTCTATCACCCATGAATTAAAGATTCTGCCTTACCTTTCCTTTATTTAAGCAAGTAACAAGCGCTTCATGATATACATAGAGTCAAACTAAGGCAAAATAAATTTTATATGTATCCCTTACCAGGGAATCTGACGCAGAACCCATTGTACCTAAACTGGACTGCATCGAAGTGGGCCACGAAAATTAACCAAATTCATTCAAATAAATAATTAAAATAAATTAATGAGCACCTGTGCAATGAAATGCCTTTCAACTGGGCTAGGGGTGTCGGCCAGGAGACTTAAAAAATTTGCAAGATGTTGCCGCATTCAGGGAACGATGAATGGATGAAATGTGGTTCGCGCTAACTTGAGACAACTGCCTCATTGTCGCTCCGTCCAAATCATAGAACGGTTGCTGACTGGCCATGGCTTAACGTCTGGTAGACATCGGATTCATTAGCGACGAACAAGTTGTTCGGACGATCAGGAAAGGGGCAGTAGTCGGCCGAGGTTTAGAGTAAGGAACCATCCTAGTATTTTCCTGTGGTGATGAACTTCGAGTCAACACGGCCGGACCAGGAATCGATCCAGGGCCTTCCGGAATACGAGTCGTTAGTGTTGCACTGCTTCACTCAGTGCCAAATATTGTAAGAGGCGAGATGAAGTGAGGATGGATCAGGGTAGGAATGAAGAGAGGGCAGGAAACTGGAGGACTCTTGTAACTTATAGCTCGCAAACTATGCAGTCTTTGCCGCACTCCCAACACGAGTAAACCGGCCCTAGAAGTCCCCACCTGGATCGAGCCGCGGACCCCAATAGTGGGAGGGAGTTCTTCTCTTTGAGCACTGAGCATGCTATGAATTTTTTACATTATAACATTAAAAAATAATTATTATTTTTAAAATTTTTGCTTCGAACACGGACTCAGNTGCTATGAATTTTTTACATTATAACATTAAAAAATAATTATTATTTTTAAAATTTTTGCTTCGAACACGGACTCAGTGAACGAAATTCTGTGGTGAGCTGCTATTTTCGGAACAATAATCTTGAGTCACCACAGTTTGTGCATAATGCAACTTAGCACAGGTGGTACGTAATTGGCGTTTTGTACTTGGTATGTCCTTATACAAAAGGGCATGCAAAAAATTAATAAAACTATGAACTTAGTGACTGGTAAATGTACGGCGATCAACTGAAAATGCGAATTACTAAAACGAAGATAAACATAACACAACAACGCCATTTCTCACGCTGGCAAGCATAAAAACAAAACTAACTGTTTTAAATGACCATTAATTTAAACATTACACTTTTAATTAAACGCCGAGGGATAAAAACCATTTGCGTAATTTCCCGTCAAAACTTACGTGTATACGCTAGTTAGTTTATACGTTTCGCGGTAACGGGCAAGAACTTTTTTTCAGGGGTTGTTTAAAAAAAAAAAAGGTGAGTTAGGTTTAGCCGTAAACAGGCCGCGGTGGTGCAGTGGTCAGATCGAACATGGATCCTCACATGTAGGAAAACACGTAAGACATTGTCGTTCGGTTGGCGGGTATTCTCGGGGTACTCCTGTTTCCATAACCGTTGCATTGCTTCGCTGCTTCATCTGCACCGACTACCATATCCCCTTCCCCTCCCGGGTTTAAGACCACAGCGGTCGAGCGCAGTTCAGATTCCACTGGGCGTATTCGACGAATGTCGTGACGGTATTCTATTATAGTCCACTCANAGCGGTCGAGCGCAGTTCAGATTCCACTGGGCGTATTCGACGAATGTCGTGACGGTATTCTATTATAGTCCACTCGTGGTTACTTCCGACTGTCCAGAAGCCCCGCTAAAGTTATACTTCCAGGATATTCCTCCGCCTCATGCCAACAAAGCTTAACCTAGTCCAGAAAATAACACCAAACACACAACGAACCGCATATTTGCGTGTTCAGTTTAATAATATTTTGCATAAGGACTATTTTTACTATGTATTACATACACTCTAAAAAAACCCATACATAGTTTTCTGTACGACAAAGAAAACCATTTCATTGAGGCTGTTTTGTTTACAGCAACACAATGAANACATAGTTTTCTGTACGACAAAGAAAACCATTTCATTGAGGCTGTTTTGTTTACAGCAACACAGTGTAGCTTTAATTCAAAGAGAAGGTCACAGAAACGTAAGTTTTCTGCTAATAAATATTTTCTTTATACGTTTTTGTTTTATGGCAATATTAACTTCTTAGCAAAGAAACAACCTTTATTTGAGCTGCTTTTGTTCACAGTAAATAAATTTAGTTTATACCAAAGGTAACGGTTGAAAGGTTTTCTGTGTTAAAATGCAGTTTTCAGCACGTCACTGTTGTCCCAACGCAAACATTCAGAAACCAATAAGTATATATTCTGCAGTTACGAAACTGCAGCTGAGCAAATTTGTGTTTAATGTCATTATGCAGTTCTATGATTCCTCGCGCCACTAATCTCAATTCTTGCCAAGAGGTGGCACTGTATTCTTGCCCACGTTACTACCTGCAATAACATCCCTCTAAAAAGTAATCCGGACGCAAATAGACAAACTGGTCTTGTGGTGCAGGACGTTAGATTAATAAACAAGGTGTGTGGGTTCGAATCTCGGTGCCGCGCTAGTGTCTTTGTGGGTATTATTTTTAAATATTCGTTACTTCTCTCTAATTTACAAATTACGTTTGTTTGTCAGAGCACAAACTTTGTTTACAGTGTAACTGACATTACCACAGGAGCGTCTGCTTAACTACTGTAACGATAATGCAATGTTATCATAGTCACTGCTATATACATCAAACAAAATTATGTTGGATAGATGAGCAACACAAAAGAATTGTCTTTAATGAAAAAGTATTATTGAAATAAAAACCTAATTTAAAAATGCAGCAAATTAAATGAAATATTAAATAATGCTTTAAAAATATATTTTATTACTAAAATACATATTTTCATAAATTTTATAAAAAAAGTTATTTTAAGAAAAGTGACTTAAAAAATATTATTAGTATGGAGAAATAATGACAACAAAGACTTACATTGTTTTTAAATTTAATTTTTCCCTATACACATGTTATTACATATACATATTTTAAATGCTTGTAGCAGCACATGTCCTGATAGCCGAGTGGTCTAAGGTGTATGCATGCCAAACCAATGTTCGGCAGTTCGATCCCACCCTCCACAAGACAATATTTTGAGCTCCGAAATAAAAAAAGCAGTGCCCCTAGCGGCCAATTCTAGAACCAACATGGCGGCCAAGCGAGAATGATACCAACACAATCTAGATGCCATCTCGGTAAACAAATATGGTGGTCGTACGACTGGCATGCCCCCTAGCATCAGCCGATGTAAACAAAAGACAAGTGGAACAATATGGCAGCCGAAAAAAGATGGTGGATGGATACAATATGGCGACTGTGATGCCATCCAAGATGGCGGATCTAATATGGCGGCGTATACGCAGATCTGCAGCCCTCAGTCTTTGCCCTCGGAGCCCCTATTTCTATCTACTTTAGTGTGCAAGTCATATAAACATATACACAGGATAACATTTAGAATAGAGTTGTAGTGAATATTTTAGGTATTTAATATGTAAAAACCGCTATATAATAACTAAAACTTTATTGCATTAAGTCTTTTTTAAATTATTTTTTTTATTGATTGATTAAAAAGAAGCTAGTGTTTGCAGTTACGCTGAAATTATAGTCTTGTTGGCAACTCGTAAATAAATTTTAGAATATTAGTGCAAGTTTCAGTCTCTTTAAATTTTGCAAGGAAAACCGTTAAGTTTCGTTTAAAACAACCACATTTGGCAAAATTCAATACATTAATTTTCTTTCTGCGGTAAATAAGTCGTTTGTTCATAGCTTTGGTATTATTGCGAGAAAAACGGTTTAGCCTCGAACTTAAAATTGCTGGATTTCACAATATCCTCTCTGAAGCAAACGTTTATTTACGCGTTCTCTAAATATGTATGTTATAATGATGAAGACATATGTCAAATTGATGTGCCAGTATCCCTCATTCAAATCCGATCTGTAGAGCTTATGCAGAGATATCCCAATGTGTGCTACATATTTAGCGAATTTGCCCTTATTTAATATTACATTCCTTATACTAATAGTTTCTTTTGTTGCAGACTCGTTCCTTTTCTATACTGTATTATATTGTAAATAACATGACCATAAAGTTAAAATCTACCTTTGTTGCTGCTGTCATGTACCGAAGCCTGCTTGCCGATGACGTATGGACATGTTTGGCTGCAAAAAAAAATATCTTTGTTCTCAGCAAGGCTTTAGAAGTAAACAATCTGATTTTACGTGACAAGTTAACGATAAAGTTCTCATTGCGTGTTAACTTTGGAACATAATATGCATATCATACTTACATTGGCTCGTGATAATAGATTGGCGAATTTAAAAGTTTGAATAAAACATTATGTATGATTTTTGTTCCTTCTGAAATTTTCTATATTTTCTTTTCGAATTACACAACGTTCGAAAAACTAAATACAATTTCTGAAAGAATTAATTTTATGAATGGAAAACTGAAGCTACGTGTTGCGAAATTCATTGTACTATGTTAGTTAACCTAAGTTCTTTGTGAAAATATCTAAACAGAATATTTGTCAAAATACTTACTCGGTCATGTGTGTAGGTATTTCCGCTGTCATAAAAATATTTAATATTGAATTTGTCCGATTCCACCCTCTCATTTCGTGCATTTATTTATTACTAATTATAAATACAAAACAAAATATTACAGTACGGAACTTACAGGAAGTGAGTGGATAAAATGTTTCTTGTGATTAAAGTTATCCCTAGAATAATAGTTGTGTGATAAATTAGAAATCTGCTTAGGTATGGCACTGTTCTTTTTAAAATGTTACATTCCTTATGTGACTGTCGCGAACGACAGAGGCGAGTAACAAAAGGCATGGCCTCACTGCACTCGAAAGTTTCATGGGTTCGGTCCTCGTGATGGGTAATTTTTGCAAAACCCATTTGAGCTTTAGCACTCGCTCTCCAGAAACAAACGGAAATCCACTCGACATCTCGTTTCGTAGCAGGATACCGTACATCTGGTTCAACGTTTTCAACTTTCGGAAAGTGTGGGAAAGGGGGAGGANATGCAATGTTATCATAGTCACTGCTATATACATCAAACAAAATTATGTTGGATAGATGAGCAACACAAAAGAATTATCTTTAATGAAAAAGTATTATTGAAATAAAAACCTAATTTAAAAATGCAGCAAATTAAATGAAATATTAAATAATGCTTTAAAAATATATTTTATTACTAAAATACATATTTTCATAAATTTAATAAAAAAAGTTATTTTAAGAAAAGTGACTTAAAAAATATTATTAGTATGGAGAAATAATGACAACAAGGACTTACATTGTTTTTAAATTTAATTTTTCCCTATACACATGTTATTACATATACATATTTTAAATGCTTGTAGCAGCACATGTCCTGATAGCCGAGTGGTCTAAGGTGTATGCATGCCAAACGAATGTTCGGCAGTTCGATCCCACCCTCCACAAGACAATATTTTGAGCTCCGAAATAAAAAAAGCAGTGCCCCTAGCGGCCAATTCTAGAACCAACATGGCGGCCAAGCGAGAATGATACCAACACAATCTAGATGCCATCTCGGTAAACAAATATGGTGGTCGTACGACTGGCATGCCCCCTAGCATCAGCCGATGTAAACAAAAGACAAGTGGAACAATATGGCAGCCGAAAAAAGATGGTGGATGGATACAATATGGCGACTGTGATGCCATCCAAGATGGCGGATCTAATATGGCGGCGTATACGCAGATCTGCAGCCCTCAGTCTTTGCCCTCGGAGCCCCTATTTCTATCTACTTTAGTGTGCAAGTCATATAAACATATACACAGGATAACATTTAGAATAGAGTTGTAGTGAATATTTTAGGTATTTAATATGTAAAAATCGCTATATAATAACTAAAACTTTATTGCATTAAGTCTTTTTTAAATTATTTTTTTTATTGATTGATTAAAAAGAAGCTAGTGTTTGCAGTTACGCTGAAATTATAGTCTTGTTGGCAACTCGTAAATAAATTTTAGAATATTAGTGCAAGTTTCAGTCTCTTTAAATTTTGCAAGGAAAACCGTTAAGTTTCGTTTAAAACAACCACATTTGGCAAAATTCAATACATTAATTTTCTTTCTGCGGTAAATAAGTCGTTTGTTCATAGCTTTGGTATTATTGCGAGAATAACGGTTTAGCCTCGAACTTAAAATTGCTGGATTTCACAATATCCTCTCTGAAGCAAACGTTTATTTACGCGTTCTCTAAATATGTATGTTATAATGATGAAGACATATGTTAAATTGATGTACCAGTATCCCTCATTCAAATCCGATCTGTAGAGCTTATGCAGAGATATCCCAATGTGTGCTACATATTTAGCGAATTTGCCCTTATTTAATATTACATTCCTTATACTAATAGTTTCTTTTGTTGCAGACTCGTTCCTTTTCTATACTGTATTATATTGTAAATAACATGACCATAAAGTTAAAATCTCCCTTTGTTGCTGCTGTCATGTACCGAAGCGTGCTTGCCGATGACGTATGGACATGTTTGGCTGCAAAAAAAAATATATTTGTTCTCAGCAAGGCTTTAGAAGTAAACAATCTGATTTTACGTGACAAGTTAACGATAAAGTTCTCATTGCGTGTTAACTTTGGAACATAATATGCATATCATACTTACATTGGCTCGTGATAATAGATTGGCGAATTTAAAAGTTTGAATAAAACATTATGTATGATTTTTGTTCCTTCTGAAATTTTCTATATTTTCTTTTCGAATTACACAACGTTCGAAAAACTAAATACAATTTCTGAAAGAATTAATTTTATGAATGGAAAACTGAAGCTACGTGTTGCGAAATTCATTGTACTATGTTAGTTAACCTAAGTTCTTTGTGAAAATATCTAAACAGAATATTTGTCAAAATACTTACTCGGTCATGTGTGTAGGTATTTCCGCTGTCATAAAAATATTTAATATTGAATTTGTCCGATTCCACCCTCTCATTTCGTGCATTTATTTATTACTAATTATAAATACAAAACAAAATATTACAGTACGGAACTTACAGGAAGTGAGTGGATAAAATGTTTCTTGTGATTAAAGTTATCCCTAGAATAATAGTTGTGTGATAAATTAGAAATCTGCTTAGGTATGGCACTGTTCTTTTTAAAATGTTAAATTCCTTATGTGACTGTCGCGAACGACAGAGGCGAGTAACAAAAGGCATGGCCTCACTGCACTCGAAAGTTTCATGGGTTCGGTCCTCGTGATGGGTAATTTTTGCACAACCCATTTGAACTTTATCACTCGCTCTCCAGAAACAAACGGAAATCCACTCGACATCTCGTTTCGTAGCAGGATACCGTACATCTGGTTCAACGTTTTCAACTTTCGGAAAGTGTGGGAAAGGGGGAGGAGCAGAGAGAATTTCCGGCTGGCGTGTGCCCTCAGGCAAACGTGCCTGGATTCGCCGCCGTTCAGTTTCAATTCGAAGCATAAAGCAGTGACGACTGCGCTGAAGCTAGCGTTATGACCTCCCGGTTGGCTGTCAATGAATTCCGAACGTGGGCGGCAAGCGACAATGGTGAAATTATCGGTAGACCTTTGATGCCTCGCTGTACGTGTGTACGTGTGTGTGTGTCCGCCCCCCTCCCCGACTACCCCTCGCTAGTAGGCTTGTGTCAGCGCCACCAGTCCATCGGCCGCATTGTCCCCTGTAGGTACAATTAAGAGCGTATAGGGGCGCGTGGTGTCGCGGCTTGTCCAATCAATACTCCCCGTAATGACCTGGTGCGAACCCCTCGACAATTGGAGCCTGCATCTGTCAGCTCCATCGCAGCAGTTGGCCCGGGGAAACATCATCTGTTACCCCTCCCCCCCTTACACCCCTCGAGCGCAATCATCTCAAATGTTTTCGTGATGCTGGTGTCCTTCCTCACGAGCAGTTTGGCAACGCTGCTTTAGTGCCACTCCTGTGCACTCTTTATTGTTTGTGGTTTCGTTCACTGTTATTCCACCCAAAGGGCTGCTAGACCTGGATACGAAAGGAACTATTCCGTAGCTCTTATATTAATTTAGGGGATGACTGTAAAAATTTCGTCAATCACACGATGACGTCAAACAAACCGTATTCCACTATTTTAGTTTTTGAAGACGAATAGGACTGCAAACATAAATTTCACGTAACGGCATTGCGTGAAGTTTTTTTANCACTATTTTAGTTTTTGAAGACGAATAGGACTGCAAACATAAATTTCACGTAACGGCATTGCGTGAAGTTTTTTTAAATATAATATTCTTAGCCATAAACGATAATATGGGAAAGGTTTGTAATAACATTTTTAACGCTTGAGATTGGTAAGTCCTCTTTTTTTTTATTGCGTCAAGGACACACCCCTTTCTTTTTCTCTATATTTTCCCCTTTCCCTTTTTTCATCTCACCCTTTTTTTATCTTTTTTTTTTCTTTGCCCTTACATAATTTTACTTCCAGACTTTTCCTTTCCGCTGACGTTATTGGTCTTTGTAAAAAGTTTTTGCAAAATTAATATGTGAAATTAATTTTACAATTTCGTAAGTTTTCCGTATAGCATTTTTTACTTTCCACATCTAGATTTTCTACCAGTACAGGAGCATAAATAAGAGTGCTAGGATATAAATTTTACAGACATAAAGTTCGTAGCGCAAAAGTTGTTCCACCAAACGTGTAAATAAATGTCACTGCTATGATTTGTAATAAAAAAACAGCTCTTAATAGTAAAAACGGTACTAATTGTACATCAAATTCTGAAGTTAATATTTACTAACCTAGTACAGGCACGTTTCAGCAGAATGATTTTGGCTACTTTACCGCAAAACTTTTATTTACCTTCAAAATGTTTCTCCTTATAGCCACCAGCAGTCCTTGGGATACATTTATGAAGTCACCCTACACTGTGATAACTGTTTGATTCTGTTTGGTATATTGTTAACAGCAGCGGCGTGTGGTGAACTGTTGCAATGTAGGCTGTGTTTTGTTCTGTGCTATACCTGGTCGCTTGCTAGTTTACATATCGGCCACTTAAACGTAGTAGTGCATATGACGTAACAGCACCTGTGTAATGGGTGCCTCGCTGCTCTCTCGTGAGTGGCCGCAGTACAATCCTGTTTCTCCCGGCTCCACTCTGNAGCCGCAGTACAATCCTGTTTCTCCCGGCTCCACTCTGGTTACCAGTTCCTACTGCGTGCGCCGAGTGTGTACAGCACTGAGCAAGCGCCAGCTTAACCTTGCAACACTTCTCCACACGTCACTGCAATATCTATNCGCCGAGTGTGTACAGCACTGAGCAAGCGCCAGCTTAACCTTGCAACACTTCTCCACACGTCACTGCAATATCTATATGCTTATTTATAACAATGGAGTTTCGAGTTCAGTGTTTCTTTGCGTTGTAAATACATTTAAACATATTTTTATATTAAGGTAAATTAACATGTTTTATTGTAAAGCAATGTTAATTTTTATATTCCGGTTGAACCTTGTTACAATAAGTTTTAGGAATTTTGTTACATTTTATAAATATGATATATTGTTGTATTGGTCAACGTCTTCACTGTGTAGGCAGTTATACTTATTTATCGATGAAGTGAAAGAGGAAAAGATTTAGTATAGTAATAGTTATGGTAGAAATTTCTCTATGATTATANCTTATTTATCGATGAAGTGAAAGAGGAAAAGATTTAGTATAGTAATAGTTATGGTAGAAATTTCTCTATGATTATAAAACTCTACTTTTAGTCCACTTACCGCCGGAAATATAGGCATATGTCGTCAATTATCTGTGTGCGCCTGTGTGTGCAGGAATTGGTGTGTGTTTACGTGTCCCCGTAAAAAAATTTTGAACGCGTGAACCGAATTTCACCAACCGCGGGACACATATAGTACTAACTAAGAAAATCTAACTTTTGTATTGTATCGACCACGACGGGTGCGTATTTTAAAAATGGCAACCATTAAAAAATTTACGGAATTTTAATATTTAGGGAATTATTTAACCAATTGAAACCAAATGTTGTATGTTGACAGTGGATTACGCAGGCATTGAATTTATAAATATATAGTGTTTAATTGCAAATTTAAAAAATAGCATAGAAAGAAAATAAAATTTTTTTTATCTTATATTCCGAAAACTAATCAATCTATTCTCGCCAAATTGGACACGTAAGTTAAACTATCGCAGACCGTGTTACTGTATGCTATTTAAATTGTTAGGGCGGTTATTACTATCTGATTCTCTATTTTCTTTGTTGCAACTGTCACTAAACACAAAGTATGTTACTTATTAGTGGTTTTTAAGGCATTCGCCTCATCTACACAACATTTTCCAGCCTGTCAGGCAAGGCAATTATTCCACTTAATCAGTTGAAAATTTTAATTACAAACATCAAACTCATCCCCCCCCCCCTCGGGCATTCAAATTAAAATCCTTGTAAGGCTATGGCGGATACTGTAGTGCAGCGGCCGCGAGACCAGTGCGGCATTATTTTTCAAATTATCAGTGTAACGCAGAGGACAGAAGTATTAGTAAATGATAAAGTTAGTTTTTCAGGATTTTTTTAAATATAGTATAGCCAAATAAACTTTCTAAGACAGACATAGAATATACCGTTTACTTACATAATGAACCACATTTGAAATAACTTAAAAGCAGTTTATCCGTTTGTGTTTTTAAAACACAAACGGATAAATTGCTTTGCTAAATGACTACATTTCCGATATCTAATTGTTGCAAAAATAATTGCGTATCATATGGAACTAAAAAAAAAACACATTTACTTGCAATTTAAATAAGTAGGTATTTGAATTCGAAACACTGAAGTGAAATTGAAATTTAAATACTTTCTGCGAGTTTCCGTCTTGTGTGTAAAATTTTGATTGTGAGTTCTTGTTGGCTTGGCTGTGGNAAATTTAAATACTTTCTGCGAGTTTCCGTCTTGTGTGTAAAATTTTGATTGTGAGTTCTTGTTGGCTTGGCTGTGGTTTACATCTTATTACCGACCTTCACAGCCTTGACGCATACGGTCCATTCCCGGTTACTTTCAACTTTTCTGAGACCCTTCTCAAGTTCTACATCCAGGATATTCTTCCGCCTCACGCAAACAAAGCTTAACCGAGTCTAGAAAATTACACCAAGGGGACAGCGCACCACATTCGTGCGCACTCAGTGAAACAGTGGCGTGTGGTGAAGTTTTGCAATGCAATCTGGTGCTTGCTCAGTGCTGTACACACTCGGTGCGGCACAGCTGGAACCGGTAACCAGAGTGGAGTCGGGAGAAACCGAATGTACTGCGGCCACTCACGAGAGAGCGGCGAGGCACCCGTTACCCACATTCTGTGACGTCAAATCCTCTGTTACGTTTAAGTGGCCAATGTGTAAACTAGCAAACGATTGAGTATAGTACAGAGCAAAACACAGATTACCACGCAACAGTTCGCCACATGCCGCTGCAGTGTAATAATGTTTTGCGTGAGAACTATTTCTAACTAGGCACTGCCAACATATCTATTTTCTCCCTCTTTTATTTATATACATTATAAGTGAAATATTATCATTTATAGATAATATAAAAGTAAAAGTTCAATTTAATAAAAAAATATGGTATTTTCTTATGAGCACAAGTATTAAACGCTTGTAATACATGACATATTAATTNTTCAATTTAATAAAAAAATATGGTATTTTCTTATGAACACAAGTATTAAACGCTTGTAATACATGACATATTAATTATACACTCAAGCACGTCATACGTGGGGTGATTTTTCAAGGGTGTGTTTCAAGAAGCGTGAAGAAACCGCGAATAGACTATGGTTTGGTTTTCTGTCGCTGTATTTCGGGATTACGTTTTTGTGGGCCCACGGTCGGCCCAGTAGATTAATCACCGACCTCCCACTTCTGAGGTCCAAACCCCGGTGGGAAATATTCGGACCAGGGGTTCTCATGCAGGAAGTGAGGTGGACACTGACTTGGTGGGTAGGGTTTTCTCGGGGTTCTCCAGTTCCCTTCCTTCCGTCTTCATTCCGCTGCGTCTGCACCTCCACCTCGTCTCACCTCGTGCATTCGTCGGGCTGGTCGGAGCGACAGGGCTGTCCCTCGTGCAGGACTGCCGGCTCGCTTTATCGCCAGCCATGCGCCACCCACGTGTGGGTTTTTATCTTATTTTTTTTTACAATGGTTATATTTTTTCATTGTGCAAAATATATTATTTACTGTTTCTCACAAAAAGACATAAACCAGCTCATTTACGTATTGCAATTAAATACCCACTTGCACTACAATATTATATATCGCGTTTACGAAACAGAATTCTTTAAATCTTTGTCACATATAAATGTTAGTTCATTAGAATTCCATAAACATTTTACTTTTAAATGTCAACCTATTTCAGTTACAGTGTCCAGTTACTATGGTGTTACACAGAAAGTGGGTTTACGATTTAAACTACACACAGAAAACAAAAAGCGCACGATAAGGAACTCGCCTTACCTGTGGGAGATGGCACTCATTGTTGATATATTTCTTCTGTTCATAAACAGCTGCTGCCAATAACATCGAGCACCAAACACGTGGTTTATTTGGTCGCGATATGTAAGAAGCCGTTATAGTGATGGAAGTGCAGTTACAAATAACATTTTAATTTGTGAAGCACCCAGAAATATATTTATCTGTATGCGACTGCAGAAGCGTCAAAATAAATGTCTAGAATATTATTTTGTTGATTTTACTTTTCCGACCTACGTGTAGGCCTACTGGATTAAACGCCACAATGCCGTCGTCGTGTTGACCAGCCTCCCATCACACTTATTCTATAGCTTAACAAAAGATTTATTTTTGTAGAAACAAATAAGCAACTGTTTTAAGTAAGTTATTCGTTTCACAGGTTCCCAACTGAAAAAAAGGTGTTGCCAAATATTTTGTTGACGAGCGACGTAATTTCCCCTTCACCAATGACGTGAGTAAATCATTTTACTCGCGTAACGTTTCGCAGTCCTCTTTTGCTGTTTAGCTTCGATCTCGAGTGTCTGTTGTTTCACCCTCAGAGGTGAGATCTGAGTTGCGTCCAGCCGGAACAAGAGGCAACTATGACGTCGCTTCGTCGTTTCAGCGCCACTGCCGGTGCTGGCATAAAAGTGCGCAAGCTTCCCCGTAGCACTTATCCCCGCCCCCTCTCCCCTAGCACTTTTTCCTATCATAATAAAGAGCATGACTCCTATCCTCTGTCTCCTGTAGCATTTTCTGTTAAACATGATAATGCATGNTAAAGAGCATGACTCCTATCCTCTGTCTCCTGTAGCATTTTCTGTTAAACATGATAATGCATGAAGCAATTTTTATTTATTTCCTGTCGAAAGGGTTTTTACGGTGACTATGCCGGTTTTACCCTTTCTCTTCTAAATATAGTTTAGCTATAATAAGTACACTTAGGAAAGTTGTCATGGCCACAATCTGGCCATGGCAGCCCAATCCCTCTTTGCCGTGATGCATGTCTCCTTGCATGATACTCCCTTCCTTGTAGGCGTATGGGGCTTAGCCCTGAGACGCACTTAACTCCCGTCCCTACCGCGGGCTCATATAACACTTAGTTTTAGAGTAGTTAGTAAAAAAAAAAAGTAGCACTTATTAGGTTTCGTGCCGCTCTTTCATTGATACCCAGAAGCCCATCCTCGCCCTCGGCAACGCTGCGAGCTCCAGCAACGCGAGATCAAAGAGTTCTGCCGCGCCTCTGTGCTTTCACGAGAGACACGAAGCAACGCGCCAGCAGGGTCGATAACGGAAGTCGATAAACCACTGCGCCGCGCCCCCGATATTTGAAGCATTTTCGTAATAGCTGGAATGTGCGGGCGCGTGTTTATTCGATTATCGAACTGCACGTACAATGCGCTAAGTGTTCCGTATGTAAAAATTCAGAGTGGTATTTTTTAAATCTCTCTCGTTGTTTTAATGTTTTAATGGGCCGGTCGAATTCGTAACTGTCCTGAGTTCATGCGCAGTTTAAAAATGAAGAATTTCAGCCAAGTTTAATTATTTCGAAGCGTTAACATTCAGTATTTCCTTTTGAAGAGAAACACTTCCGTTATAGTCACCCAGTCTGCGTATTGATGTGTGTTTTATTTATTTCACCCCTTTCTGCCTTTTGCCGTAAAAACGCTGCCTTCGGCGAATTCGTTAGGGTGAGATTTCCTATTGTTGAGAGTTATACAACATTTGGCTTACAAAATATAATGTTCGTGAAAAAATGGTTGAGTAATACTTATACTAGTATAATATTGAGGATTTGAATCAAGCTAGAAAAACTAGAAAAAATATATGGCAACGAAAATGTTGTATATGAGTTTCATATTTGGTTCTTTACAATACATTATACACATTTCAAAAATGTATTTATGTGTGGTGTTTAACATTTTAATGCACGATTTTTTGTGAAATCTGGTATTCGAGCTTTTATAAATATGTTATTAAAAACTAATTCCAAGCAAAACGCCTCAGTGATAATGTCAACAGCAATTCGTAACAAAATGCACTCGACCTGAAATTCATTATTATTTTATTGTTATATTAGTTTCTGGTTTTCGGTTAGTTAGTACTTAAAAAAAAAAGTTTTGAAAAGTTCCTAATGGATACGCAGACTAGCATGCTCTTGTTAATATTGGCAGCAATGTAGAAAAAGTAATTTCATGCTGTAACGCTGAATTTAAAGTATGTCGCTAAAATTTGTGAACACACTATTTATTCAGTTCGGTTTCTGTTTGTTTTAAGCACAATACAGTTGTAATTAACATAATGAGAGCACACTCGTATACACGTTCCTAACGATTTTAGCGTCACATTAGTCCGACGCATGGGAAAATAAGTAATCAGGTCGATGACAACGATAATTCTCAATGTGGTGGAATAATACAAATTGACAGATAATTTAATTTTGAGCAGGGTATTCAAAAATGCACTATTGACCGCGAACGGCGCAGAAACAATATTTACCGACAGCACTTATTTATTTTAGTGAAATGTGCAATTTAGCAGTGAAGAGTTATTATGCTACTTGTAGGTTCAGTGAATTTAACTTCGATATGGTTTGCGTTAATGTGCCTTATGTAAGCCCTAAAATGTGCTATTCGTAATAACACATAACCACCACCAAATACTGTTTACTAAAATCAAATGTCGGTATTTTATATTACACACTACGAGTTTATTTTTCAGCCGTGTAAACTGCTGGACTGATAATGACAAAAAAAATTATATATTTAATCGTATTGCTATACTTTGCTGAGAAATACTAATGCTCATATAATCTTGTTTGCAAATTCTAGCGCCTTGATCACGCCGTATGTTATGGAATTCGCCTTAACTCACTGCACGAGAAGTAGCTTAGTTACGCAAGGTGAGTTTGGAAAACACCGCCTTAACACAGACTGCATAAGCACACTCAGACGAAACGGCTCGGTGGTCCATCTGGCGGTGGACCTACCCGTGCTCTGATTGGCTTCGTGAAGCTCTCTGAACGGGCCTCGTGTCTGATTCGCTATAGTCTGTTCACGGTGACTCTCAACTTTCCCGAGGTCCTGCTAAATTTCCACTTCCAGGATATTGCTCAGCCTCGTGCAAACAAAGATTAACCAAGTACAGTAAATTACATCGAAGGGACAACGCACCGGATTCGTCCGCGCACCCAATGTAATATTATTTTGCATAAGAACTATTTCTTTCTAGCGTTACCAACACACCTATTTTCTCCATGTCTTATTAATATTAATTATAAATGAAATATTAAAATGTAAAGATAGAATATAAGCAGGGCCAGTGACTTTTCGCGTAAAAATCGGAGCACACAGTAGACTTCAATACTACATACACACCTCAGCTGTTGTTGTGCCTCCATTGGCTGCTGGTGCCGTGCCCGTCTTTGACCAAGACACTCGGGACTAAGTAACTCCGACACTGAACCTTCGTGATTCGTGCGCAAACGGTTAACACGGGCCAGAACATTTTTTTAGCCAATCGAAGAAGCTGGACGACCCTACCGTGCTTTGTACTGTAATATTTTCGCGAAATATCACTGCCCCTAAATATAAGCAATAGTTCAATTTAATTTTAAAACATGGTACTTTTATTTCAACACCAGTACAAGACGCTTATAATACGTTTACATATTTACGAAACAACCAAACACGTCATATAAGGGATGATTTTTCAAAGGGGTTTTTTAAAAAGTGTGAATAAACCACGAATAGACTATACTGTAGGTCCGAGAAGTTCTCTATTGCCTGGGCTGTCCGCTGACGAGTAGGTAACGAGACGCCGATTGGCGAACGGCATTCCAACATTTCGCTGTCGCGTGTGACTGTATTACGCTGTGTTGGCTGCTGGTTCATCTCTGTATTCTCAAATACTGGGCCTTACGCTCTAAGGTCTTGTATATTCGCGGTTTCTTCGCACTTTTTGAATCAAACGTCTGAGGAATCGCCCCAAGTACGACGTGTTTGGTTGTTTCCTCATTATATCACGTATCACTAACATTTTATACTTACGTTAACATTAAGATATCTAATTTTTCGTTTAATTGAACTTTAGATTTATATTTTATTTGTAAATTATAGTATTTAATTTATAATTAATATGAATAAAACAAGGAGAAAATATGTGTGTTTGTAACGCCTAGTAAGAAATAGTTCTTATGCAAAATATCAGTACACCGAGTGCGCACGAATGCGGTGCGTTGTCCCTCTGGTGTAACTTTCTATACTTGGTTAAGCCTTGTTTGAATGAGGCGAAGAAACGTCCTGGAAGTATAACTTTAGCAGGGCTTCAGAAAAGTTGGAACTCGCCATCAATGGACTATAGAGAGCGTGTCTGTAAAATTGTGTGTAAACATAGCGAGCAAAGTTGGCATATTTGGTATATCAAAAACATATTGTTAGTACTGTAGAAAAACCGCGCTGTGGTATGCAAAAAAGAATGCCCTACATAATTTCTATTAGCACATTTTTTGACGGATTGTATGCCATGAACACTTTTTCTACTTCGTGATACTTTTTGAGCAGCCACTAAAATCCCCAAAAACTCTGGCAGATAAACTAACAAAGTTGTTCCACACTGATCTACAATAGAAGGCGTAAATTTGCTTTATTGAGAACTGTCGCCAAGAAAAATAATAATATTATAGTTCAAGCCCTATGCGACGATACCTCATTGGAATTACCAGTTCGATATTAAAATATGCAAATTTACGTAATTATTTCACAGTGGAAACGATTGCGTTTTACTAATACACGTCTTAAATACACGAATTTGCAAAAAAAAATTGCCATGAACAAATTGCGTGAATACAACGAAGGTGGCCACATAGTATTTTCGTAGCCCGACATGAGTCCCATTTGCGTTTAATGCAGTTTTCTTGGAGGGGTGTGCCATTAAGGCATACTTGTTCCTCTATCATTAACAGCTGCAAGACACCGAATAAGACCTTAATAGCAGAATGAACAGTATGAGCCACAGAGTCAAGTTTAGTGAACAAACAGCATGCCCCGACGGCGCATTCGTCAAGCCTTTGCCCAGCTGGACGAGTTTGAGAGAGGCCGCATCGTCGGCCTTCGAGAGGCTGGTTGGACGTTGCGGTGCTTTGTTCGCCTCTTGAACCGTTCTGCCTACGCTGTAAACCAATGTTGGACGCAGTCGGAAATAAGGGTACATGCACACACGTCGAGAAGTCTCGGGGTCGACCTAGGCGGACCATCAGCAGGGAGGATCCTCTCATCACGCGACAGTCTGGAAGCACTCCACGGTTGTCGTTGCACACCATCCAGTGATATGTCACTGCGGCTGGGGACACACCTGTGTCCACCAGTA
>NQII01000600.1:640508-679030 GCA_002778355.1 Clitarchus hookeri
GCCAGTGACTTTTCGCGTAAAAATCGGAGCACACAGTAGACTTCAATACTACATACACACCTCAGCTGTTTTTATACCTCCATTGGCTGCTGGTGCCGTGTCCGTCTTTGACCAAGCCACTCGGGACTAAGTAACTCCGACACTGAACCTTCGTGATTCGTGCGCATACGGTTAACACGGGCCAGGACATTTTTTAGCCAATCAAAGAAGCTGGGCGACCCTACCGTGCTTTGGACTGTATCTNACGGTTAACACGGGCCAGGACATTTTTTAGCCAATCAAAGAAGCTGGGCGACCCTACCGTGCTTTGGACTGTATCTTGTCTCGAAATCTTTTCGCGAAATATCACTGCCCCTATGTATAACTTACAAAATAACAACTTAGAACAGCTATACCTTAAAGTTCTTGAAAAAAATTTCCCGCATGTTTGAATTGCCGTAGCATAGAACACACACCGCAATACCACACAAATTAAAAACTTTGTAACTTATAAAGTCATAACTTAGAAACACGTGACTTAGAACAGTTATGCAGTAGAAAAAACAGCTTTGTAACACGCGGTGCGTAACCACATAACTTAGGATGTAACTTAGAAAGTCATAACATAGAACGGGCTTATCTTATAAATACAAATTAGAACATTCGTAGAGAAGAAACACGCAAAGCAGAACCACGTAACTTAGAAAGTCGCATAACGTAGAATGGTCATAACTAAGGATCACACAGGAACCTCACATAACTTACAACAGCCATAACTAAGAAAATCATAAGTTAGAACAGTCATAACTTCGAAAATCTCAACATACAACTGTTGTAACTTATACAGTCATAACTGCCATAACTTAGAAACACACGCTTGGAACTATCACAACTAACGAACACACAACTCAGAGTCAGTCGCACAGTAGAGATACACAACTTGGAAGTATCGTAAGTTAGAAACACACCAATTTTAAAGTTCACATGGTAGAATCACGTAACTTAGAACTAATGTTACTTATAAAATGCTATGTTATATGTTTCTAAGATATGTACGTTGGTTATTTCTAAGTTCTGATAGCACCCCTTTGTATTTCAGGTTTTAACAGCTTGCAAGCGATAAGAGCCACGCTGGCACATGCATCAAGTGCACCAATGCCGCTGCGTGCAAGGCTCTGTAATTGTATTGGTGGAAAGTTTGTAGCAATGTTTAGTTGCAGGCGTCTATCGTAGGTTCGCTTCTGTCCGGGTGGTATGTTGTAAGATTGCAGCTGTCTGAAAAAGCAGTTCTTAATAATGTCGGAGGGCTCCAGAATTATATTTGAAGTACGCGTAATAACTTTAAAGCACAATTCCGTCCTCGTATGGGGTATGCTTTCTTTTCGTAGGTTAGTATACTTGGGGACACGTTTACCAGTTTCGTCAAAAAAATGCGTGTTTCTGAAATGCTGCGACGCAGTTCACGTACCAGGAAGACTACCGCCTTAAGTAATGCAACAGTCGACTTTCTTCTCACATCTCCATCACTTCTACGTTCCTTTCACATCACAGTCCCTCCCTGAACGTGTTGGGGAATTTATATTCCTTGATAACTGAAACTGTTTCTTAGTGAGAAGCGTGCCAATCTAAAACCTCGTTACATTTTGCATTTCTGTGGATAATTTAATGTCTAAAAAAGGAGCATAAAGAAAACTTTTGTTGATAAATGACTGGATAGCCTAAAATCACGTTACAATTGAATGAAGTCGGATTACTATATGTGTTCCTTGTATCTCGGTTAGATCTTTTTAAATCCATTAAGACCATATTTACGTTAATTCCATTACCGAAATTAACCTTGTCTGCCGAACACCCACTGCATCTCGGACAATTGAAGCATACTTTCAGCTTGAGGTAATTTTGCTCACGTGCTCTTCTTTGATGGTTGTCGTTCGTTTTCAAGCCTGGGATCTTGGCGTCATGCTTGTATGTAAAGGTTGCCGGTAGGGTAGTGTTCCGAGATCGACTCCCGCCATGGGTCCCTCATTTACTATAAGCTATTCACAGGCAAGTGAGCACTTTTGAACTTCGTGCTTAGGATATACTTTCCTTCCCCAATTGGTATCCTTCCACGGTATGCAGAATTAAAATTGCCATGGACCAAACAATCTTATAAATGCTTTAATCAAGTGTAACTGTGAAATTGTTAGGAATTAAATATGTTTCTAATATGCTAATTTTTTTTTACGTATGTGCATAAAACAAGCAGAAATTAAATGAAAATAAATTCACTGTCCAAAAATTTTAATGTCAAATTTCTAATACGACGCTATTGCAGGGGAATTATTTTTTCCTACTGTGTTGCCAACTTTACAAACAGCATGCCAGTCAGTGTTCGTTGTAACACAAACAGTAACGCGCAGTTTATTTTTTTTTTTCAAAGGTTGATTTCACAAGTGCTTACTTTAACATGAACGGCCTAAAGTCCCAAGTAGCAAGTATTTAGTTGTTTCAGAAACCGCTGTAATAAAGAATTGCTTGGGGTCTGCAAGTATTTTGTGTTGAAATGTGCCAGTGAGATACAGATTTTCACTAGTTAAAACTGTCTTCCTATAGTTCTTGTACAAGTAGTTAATGGAGGATTCTTATTGAACATTGGTAGGTTGTGCCTTATGGTATTATTTAATTGAGACTTCAAAATTCCACGTCCAATTAGTCACACATTAGTACAATTGATTGGGTTCAGTAAATTGTTTGTCAAATCATTTTTTTTTTGTGTATTGAGTATGGCCAGAAAATAATTCCTTAAAAGCACGGCCGTTTACCTGAAGTGTAAAAAAGACCAAACTAGTTTGCATCTAATCAGAGACAAAATATGCGAGTTTTAACTACAGGCAAGAAAAGTCCCAAGTCGTTATTAAGAGCAAAGACTTGGGTTATTTCTTCAGAAGCGAGAAGTGCGCACTACATGATGATTCTAAAATCATGGAACAAACATTGAGGGGTGGTAGAGCTCACTAAAACAAACAATTATTGTGTAGGAATATATGGGCGGAAGTGACGCGTTGAGACGTTGAGGGCCAGTCCGATGGCCACCACGATCGCCAGATTTATCGAGTCTCGATTTTTTCCTATGGGGGCATTTGAAAGCCCTCGTTTACGAGACTCCAGTTGATTCCATTGAAGACCTCGTCGCCCGACTATCCTGTGCGGCTGCTGGCGTGCGTGAAATACCCGGCGTATTTGAATCTGTTCGCCAATCACTCCACCGACGCTACCAAGCTTGCATTACTGTCGGTGGTAGCAATTTCAAGCAATTATTACAAACATTGCTGTAAATAGGCATTTAGCGGCGACGTTGTAAATAAACAATGTGTTGCATTTCATGTGTTACTTTTGTGTTTGTGCCTCAACGCGTCACTTCCGCCCATATATTCCTATACAATAATTGTTTGTTTTAGTGAGCTGTACCTCCCTCCAATGTGTGTCCCATGGTTTCAGAATCACCCTGTATAGGCAACGCAGTCATCTGCTAACTTGGAAAAAGAAAACGCAGGAAGTTCTTACGTAAAGAGTCTTAATGTCTTCAGTGATCCTTCCGCGGGTCAAAACAGAACTGCAAATTCGGTCCGTTTCTTTACTGTTTAAATTAATAAAAATGACTGATTCAGGGAAGACACTAAAAAATTTACAAACGGCCATTACTTCGCTCAAGCGATCGATTTGGGTAATATTGGTAAAATTAAAACTGGAGAAGGGGAATATTGACGCGTAATAATTTATTTATGTAAAATTTAATTATATATCTACCAACTGCACTTATTAAAAAAAAGTACTAACAAAAAAATAACATTTTGCCGTTTCTAAATGTAAGTNGGGGAATATTGACGCGTAATAATTTATTTATGTAAAATTTAATTATATATCTACCAACTGCACTTATTAAAAAAAAAGTACTAACAAAAAAATAACATTTTGCCGTTTCTAAATGTAAGTTTTTTTTGTCTATGCAGTTGGTAAGTTAATTCAAATTTATAGTCAGAATTTTTTCCTTAAAAAACTAAGTGACGCTGGAACATCTCAGCAAACCCAGCATTCAAGATTTATAGCGCGATCGTCAGGTCTCACGATACAGTAGGGAAGAAATGAGAACATTGAAAACTATGTATCAATAATTTCATTAAAAAAAGCTTTTAAAGAATTATTCCTGCATATCATCGGACATCTGCAAATTATAGAGAACAATTTTGACGTGAAAGAAATTATATACATGCAGAATAGTAAGTTCTAACTTTGGCATTGATATTTAATTTTTGTAATACAATCCGAGATTTTCCTGTAGCGTATTTACATATTTGATTGCAATATATATTGTATTATCACGTTTATAATTCTGCAAAATGTTACCATCCAGTTGCAGTTGATACTTTCAAGAAGATCATTTTCTTATTCAATTCAAACGCAATAATGGCAGTCTCTTCAAAACTCGTTTGAAGTCGGTAGAAGAGTGATGAGTAGAATGTATTTCAAACACAGCTAATTATTTTTAACAAGCATAAATTTCGTAACGTAATTTTTTTAACACTGAATCATTGGTTGCATAATAAGTGAAATTTTCTTACGAATGTAGGCTATTTACATCGAAATGATTTAAACAGTTTTTTTTACTTGGCCTATTCAATTGTTATATGAACGTCTATTCGCAGTACACTTTATTTTCCAACAAATATTGAATTCCCGGAAAGTGTTTCGTTATTTTAATTTTGCTATCATTTATTTTGCTTATGCTTATTTGGCTATCTTTTGATGCCCAATTACCTTTTTCTTTTATGAAGTGAGCCCTTAGATACGCGGTCTGCCAGACGCCATGCATATTCTTTAATGAGAATTCTCACTTGCAATGCGCTGACAGTCACTGATTGCATCACTTCAGCCGCAACCTTGTATGACTGCTATCATCTAAAAACTATATAACTTCACATTCTTTATGTATTATGCACAAGCTCAGTACGCATTAATAACCATACTCTTCACTATACCATGGTTAATGGATAACCAGTGCGAAATAGTTAGGATTAACACTAATAAATTGTTGTTGCATTGTGTGTGCTAAACAGAACCACCAGTTTCATGGCATACTTAAAACCGTTATAATTTCTCTAATATGCTGTCTAAATGCCAAACGAGTCTGCCCACAAATCGAACTGATGTCATTCTTGACTATTTTCCCTTTGCCCGTCTTAATTTTTGTTACAAATGCAGCATTTGTTTTTAAATATTGTACCCGGTGTTAAAAAAAACGCCTATGCAGTGGTACGCTATCCTCTTTAATTTTAATCTCACATTTGCTGCGAGCAGTATTCGTACTGAACCTAAAGCAGGCATGTCCGTCTATCGTGAATTTATGTCGGTGTATATAGCACTCCTTAATACTTGACGATTATTTTGAACCATGATATGCAAACTTGCAATAAAGTCGACGATACAAAAACTGAAGCACATAATTGATATTACAACAGGAGTTCACAGCTTGTCTGTAAAACAGTCGCCATGAGAGAGCAATATTGGTCGCAGCTCCGGCAGATGTCACGGTAGTAACATGCATGAGTTGTGAAACGTTCGTGGTTGTGTTGTGTAGAGGGCAGCACCAGGCACACAGTACAATGCTCAATGTTTCACGCCGCAGAGATTTATGGTAAACAAAATTTTATTCCTGNTTTTTTTTTTTTTTTTTTTTTTTTTTTTTTTTTGCAAATCTATTTTGGTAATTAAACTTTATGGCCGGATATTACAAATCAAAGCTTGATACGAAATCGGAGGACTATTTAAAGGAAATTTTTTGAAGGTTGTACGGTTTCAGTTACATCCGTTTTTAACACGCGTGGCAATAAAAATATATTAAATAATGAGGGAACCTTAGGTTAGGGTTACATTTGTGAAACGTGTGACGGGAGGAAAATAAGTTGGATTTATGAATAGCAGTTAAGATATTCTGCGTGCCCAGAGAAGCTTGGTTTTTTAAACATTGATTAAATCCTAGATGGCGGGGATCCCTCGCCGTTAAACAATTTGTTGGTAGACAGTGCGAAGTGCACTTGTGTCCGATGGTAACGGAACACTGCAAGGGAAAGGAACAATCAGACTTGAACTTATTGTAGTGGACAAACAACGGAAATCCGGGAGCTTAACATCGTCGTGTATCTCGCCCGGTAGGTACCAGGCTGTCACTCATATTCTGTCTCCATCAGCCCGGGTCTTACGTACTTGCGCCTGCAAGATCTGCAACCAGCTATTCGCTTTTATTTCGACGGACGGTGGAATATAGGTAGGCACTGCGCTACTCAATTTCGACTTCCTCTGATGGTAAAAGCCCGAAAACCTGCATCGACACGCATGGGTTTATAAAAGAAATAGTCTTATTTTAATCTCATCTTCCACCCCTACGAGTTAACGTCGTTAAATAGTGCTGCACTACGCGTTGTTCAGCAGAGCACCTTAGCACTGGACTGCAGCTGCTGTGTGTTACGTAGCGTATCTATCGATAGCTTGAAAAATGCGCCTCATTGTAATTGCCAAACGGCAAGCCATAGATGCCGAAGGAGATCCAGAAATTTTCACTGCAAGATTTCACGCAGAGGATGTATCTATTTTATTTAAACTTTTTTTTTATATGAAAGCGTGTCCTCTCGAATTATTTTGCGTCTCCGAGACTTTCGTTTCTCTGCTATTTAATTAACTTCATTTCGGTTTGTTTTTCCATGTTGTTTGGGAATGCCTCTTTTAAAAGCTTGAATTTCCCTTCAATGGGCTTTATTTGTTTTTCATTTTACTTATTTGGTTCTTTCCAGTTTGTTATTTAAGATTTTCTCTTTCTATATTAAACAGAATCGCAGATCGTATTTTCTCATATTTTCTTCGCATTATGCTCCGGGAGTTACGCACAATTTTTTTCTTCTTTTTTCAGTATCTGGACATTTTACTGAGCCATTATGGTTTCACGCATTGATCCACCTTCTTACATGACTTTACTAGTAAACAAAAGTCATATTTCTTGGTTAGGTGTTTCCTAATTATTAGGAAGTAAATTTCTCACACGCTGGTCATATTTCCTTATCATAATCCTTATTCTAATCAAGACAGTCTTTTTCCCAGACACCTTATTATGAAATCATATTTTGGTAGGATCCTCGTAATCAATGGAACTGTAACAGTATAGTTACTTGATTGTAGTTGGTATTTGCAACATTAAAAAAATGTGTTTTTATAAAAAAATTTCAGCTCTCTATTTTGAATAATTTTTACGTATGTCGTTACGTCACAGAAAATATTTTACGCCTAATTTATTAGACCTATATAGATTCAGCAATCATGCAAAATACTTGTAGCTGTATTTTGATCATTATTAAAGAGGTAGGCAAAATACTCCTCTGAGTTTTGTAATTAACATCTTAGGAAAAGTAACTTAATTTTTTTTATTAGAAACTAAAAACTTTGTATTTTTGTGACGATGTATTGATTTGTTTTTTCGCGTTTGAAAATGGTAAGTATCCAACCTCTGTACTGTAATATTGCGAATTTCAGGATCGGCTGACCTTATTCTTTTTATTTTATGTACTGGTTTGCTATGGAAACAGCACGAAGAATTCGATATTTTAATCTATTTCACTCGATCATAAATATTTGATGAAAAATTTAAATTAGGGACTGGTATTTAATTTTTATCAGAAGTATGTTTACTCGTGTACTTTGAATAATTGTAAATCTGCATGCATAGTTTATTTGTTTTTAAAAGAGCCTTTTTTTTTAGAATTATAATTAATATTGGTTTCAAATAGTAGTAAAAATAAGTATGGAAGTGCATTATTTCGTATTGCTTTTACCAACAATGACGTTTATATGTAAACTGAAGTTAGCCAGTTTTGCAGGCACGTACATGTATATTTCCATAAAATTGTTTGTTTAAAAATAGCAAAGGGATTATTTTCCTTGATCGTTGCAGCAAAGAGCGTGAGGCAACATATTTCAAGCGTGTGACATGGAAGTGAGGTAATTCACGCGGCGCCTTTCTATAGTCTGCGAAGTACAAATTATTCAACACTAAAGTAGTGAAAATTAAAACAACCGTCTGAACTGATAAATTCGCACTTGACTGATGTATATTCACTAATGTCCTTGAAAAGTATAATAATGAGTATCAAGTAATTCTAATAAATTTAATACTTGCGTACAGTAAGTAACAAGACATTCGAATCGCTCTGTACCTATTCTTCAAATTTTATTTTTCGTGCTCGTTTTTCTGAGTCGAAGATGTTTTTCCCTCGGATTGTTTGCTGCCAAATTTTTCTTGACGCACATTCTCCATTCTCCTTCCACACGTCCGACTTCTGAAAACCAACGACTGGGCTATAAAACGCTGAATCGCGTCGTCGGTCGTGAATCAGTCGTGTCTAGAAGCGGAACAGTTGACTGGAATAAACTCTCATGCAATAAGATATTTTTCCTTCTCGTCTTCTTCGCAGCTTAATTTATGTTCCCGAATTTCTCCCTTCATCATGCGACGAGACAGACTCACGTTGCAGAGAAGGTAAATGTACAGAAGCAAAAGGGCGTAGTGTTCTGTTAGAGTCTGTTACTGACCGTCTGTTTTATAAACTGACCTTGTATAAGAGTATTTATGCCAAGTATGTAATATCACATGTTAGTTCTGCCACCGTCTAGTACTATCTTCTGTACACATTTTTCGTGTACAGAAGATAGTTCTAGACGGTGGCAGTTTGCAAATGATTTTGTAGTCATTACTTAACTCTGTGATAGTGATACAAAATCGCTACTCTTGCAGTCTCTAAGAAACGCTTTAAAAACTGTATTGCCTCAAAACATTTCGTTATAAGTTTCAAATAAACATGAAAGGTGGAATCGAGCTCTACAGGCAAACTTTGGCAGGTGATTCATCTTTAAAAAAAATACGCGGAAAAAAATATATACGGCTTACGTCCCACGTCTATTCTGGAAGGATGTAACAAACTTTGTCAGGTTGAGCTGAAGCAGACGTTTATGCCAGTAGCGTAGCCAGAATGAGAGATAAAAGTTTGAACACCATAATAATGCGTTATTGAACTACGACGACGTGCAAACCATAAAATATTGGATGTCAATATCAGCCCCCCTCCCCCCCATAAAGAAGGAGGGGCTGGAACCACATTTGAGCATTTGAAAATTTATTTATCCGGTTTTTTTTTTAGGTTCTTCCCTGTGGATTAGTAATCTCATGTACTTGGCAAACAAAAAGATCGTCTTGTGTTTTACCCTAAACGCCATTACGTTTTCTTTTTAAACTTCGCGATTCAAAGTTCGATAATTAGTTATTTCTTGAATATGATGACACGTAGGGCAAAATCTCTAAGCAACCGTGTTGCTTACCATGCGCGGTAGATAATTAATCTGAAAATGCCAAAAATTCCGGAGAGTTACATTTTTCACTGCACGAATGTGTTTCCAACCCTTCTTCGTTATGGAAGAGGGTTGATATCGGCACCCGTTTTTTAAAAATAATTTTGCACTTTGTCGTTTTTTAATAAACTATACAGAATCTCGGATATTTCTCTTTCTTTATAGCTGTGTTACTACACTGCAAAAACATTTTTTTTTTCTTTAAACATGTTTTCTTGTAAACATCACAATACATATATTTTAAATATTAAAAATTAGACTTTTATTTCAAATTATATTATCAAGGAGTGGAAGGAAAATTATCATTATTCCCTCAAATGCAGCAATAATGAAAAAACTATTTTAGGGCGAAATTCTTCCAATACACACACACACACACACACACANTATATACGAAAACAGCTTGCTGGAACTATACTCGAACTTGGATTACAAGCAATATGCAGCACAACTTCATCGTAGAGAACTTGGTCTTATTAGAGTGGCATAACACCACTTTATTAACTCGGGCAAGAATATAATAAGGGCTAAGGTTAGGCATTCAAGAAAATACTGAACTTCAGGACTGTAAGCCAGCAGATGAATTGAACAGTTGTACAGTTAAGAGTTTTATTGTTGTCGAATATATTCCATAATGCATTTTCCGTTGGACGACAGTTACTGACATTGCAAACCAACGAATTATTATCACAGTGTGTCCGGTTGGGTACGAAAATAACTTCGCAGGGAAAATACACATAGCAGCGTTCCGCACGAGCTTATATTTCCTGGTAAAGTGAAATAAATTGTAATTAATTTCTTTACACTCTAAACAACGTTAAAAATAGCACACACCCCCTCCCCCCTCCCACAAATCAGTGGTTATTGTCCAATAGCACGTCATTCGTCAGTACATTTATTTGTTTCAAGAATTATCAAAGAATTTCATAGATTGTAGCTTTCTCTTAGCGACATGAAGCGTTTCCTAGTCATTGCAAAACAGATGCATTACAAATGCGGTTCTTGTAGAGTTACAAAAAAAAAGACATTTTACAAAGGATGCTATTGAAATTACATTTTTTTAATGTACAAATAATTTCTCAGTGCAATTTACAAACCTTTCACATTTTATACACTTTTGCTTCAGCTACACTTGGTGGTTGCATCCTTCAGGAATAGACGAAGTCGGGTCATTAAAAAATTTCCAACCAACTTATTGATGAGAAGCCATCTGCCAAAGTTTACTGGTGGGGATGAGAGTTATCCTGCATATTTTCCCACCTCCAGTGCAGTGTAAGCTATTCACCGTTGTTTGGAGCACTTTTTAAATCTACATTTGAGAAATGCCACAGCCCCTACCTTCTTAACGCGCAACAGACAGGCAGTGCCTTGTAAACTTGGTAATGGCGGAAGAAAAGTAATTCCATGTTTTAACATTGAATTAATGTGTTAACGTTGAATTACAAGTGTCTGGTCATCATTTATGAATTCTGGACTGTCTTTTTTTTTTTTTAATGCAAACTGCTTAAACATAAGGATGAGCAAAACTGTAAAATGTATACTTTTCTGATAATTCCATGGTTTCACTTGACCGGCGCATGAATACAGTGAACAGGCCCATGGTAACGGTGATTGTACGTATGGTGGAAGACTACACAAGAAGATCTCGACGAGGGCTTTGAAAAGTGCCGAGTTTACCGTGAACTAGGGTGTGCGGTAACTCGGCGCCACATCGCCGCGGATGTGCGTGGCGGATGTGCGTGTTCCCGCTGTAATCCCAGTTCCGTGTGCTCACCTTCTCTGCGACTGTGTGCGCAGATTGTGTGCGCAGAGCTCCGCATCCTCTCCGCGGCAGCTTCTCCACGATCGTACCCTGTCGTGCAGGAGTCTAGGCAACCCGCAACACACCCAGGGTGCGTATCTCGGTGCTGAGAGTTTGGCTACTAACAAGTTTTGCCACCAGGTAGCACTGGTGTTGCATGTGCGCGGGATCTTCCCGTTTTGTTTCTAAGCAAACGGGATGACTGATATTTGAATGAAATAATTATTATAGTGAATAATCTTCCGATTCGTATTGTGTTGGAACCTACGTAGAGAAAGTAATGTGTTATTCGGAATGGAAATACAACGAAATATGTTCACATGTTTATTCATCTTCAGTGGTGAAACTTGGTTTTGCAAAACAATGGTGAGGTGAGAGATTTGGGTGACTCTTAACAATGAGGGCCGATGAGGGTGAAATGTGGTGATAATGTAGCAGCGCATTTACGCAATGGCAGGAGAAACGGGACATCCCCGAGAAAACCCGCCGACCAGCGGCATCTTCCAGCACGNGGTGAAATGTGGTGATAATGTAGCAGCGCATTTACGCAATGGCAGGAGAAACGGGACATCCCCGAGAAAACCCGCCGACCAGCGGCATCTTCCAGCACGATTCCGACTTGCGAAAATCCGGAAGTGACCCGGCCGGGATTGAACCCGGTTCGCCTTGGTGGGAGGCGAGAAGTTCTAACCGCTCAGCCACCGCGGCCCCCGCAAAACAGTGGATCATGCAATTAGCTTTATTTAAATGTGACAGCATAATAGAAAAATTACTTTTGATAATTAGCTATCTATATTTCGCTNCGATTCCGACTTGCGAAAATCCGGAAGTGACCCGGCCGGGATTGAACCCGGTTCGCCTTGGTGGGAGGCGAGAAGTCTAACCGCTCAGCCACCGCGGCCCCCGCAAAACAGTGGATCATGCAATTAGCTTTATTTAAATGTGACAGCATAATAGAAAAATTACTTTTGATAATTAGCTATCTATATTTCGCCTTAAATTCGTAACTTTTTTNGAAAAATTACTTTTGATAATTAGCTATCTATATTTCGCTCTTACATATGCGCGATTGCATAAGCTCAAAACCCAAATAATGGTATTTTTACTGTTTACGATAGTTAACAGTGTTCTGGAGAGCCTGCATTATCCTCACAACTTAAAGTCAATACAAAACATTTTGGCAGGGGTAAGTATATACGAGCATCATAATTTGGACAAAACCCGTACTTTTACACGGAAATTAATAGGATTTCTATAGTCACTGCAAGCTTAAAGGGATCACTTTGGAACACCAGCGCACCTTGCGGCGGAAATTTTCCCTATGACAAATCGAAGAATACAAACCCAGCAAGGAAAAAAATAGAAAATAATGATTGAATTACGTATACCTAAGTTGGTTGCCAAAGAAAATATCTGGATGATATTTGAAGCGAAAACAGGCCAAAATGACAAAATCATTTATCTGCGAAGATAAGGAAGAAGAGTGGTAGATGTGTAGAGAGAATCATAGTAGGCTAGAGACTTCCGTATCTCAACAATGAACTGTAGTTTTCCTTCTATGAATATCAGCACCGCATTGCTTGGACTAGGACTGCCACTTTATTTACACAGGTAAGTGTCTTAAGACGTCAGTAGCAAGTTTCATGGGAACTGGGATACACTTGTGTCATGCTAAATAATGTTTTCTTAATAAAACCACGTGTTTGATGAAAATGTAAACGTGAAAAAACCTTCACGTTTTTTCATTAGAATCTTTAGTGGCACATACTAAGTAAGTTTCTTTCCTTAATTTTATTGCAGTACGAAGCCCGATGTTTATTTGGTAGTATGTTACGTGCCTACGACATGTTAAGCTTTAATTGTATTGAGCGTGCGCACATATTTTTTGTTTGTGGTATTTTTTATTGTGTATTATAATGGAAGGAGATTGCTTGGTTCTATATTAGTAAAGAGAAGGTAAGAAGGTAGGTGTAGATAGGTAGATAGGTTGGTAGAGCTTAACGTCTCGACGACAGCGAAGTTATTGAAGGTGGAGAAAGTTGCTCAGAGATGGCTTAAAGTAAGTAACCACCCCATCATTCGTCTAGGGTGATTTCGGGGAATCATGGAAAACAGATATCAGGATGGCGTGTCCGGGATTCGAATCCAGGTCCTCCCGAATGCGAGTCCGAAGGTTTACGACCGCGCCACCTCGCTGAGTGGAGTGCAGATAGAAACGGTTCCCAGAGTGTATCGAAAACCGACGGCGATTAATCGCGATTATCGCTTATATCGATATCGTCAATATCGGTCGAATCGGTATCTGAAATATTGTA
This sequence comes from Clitarchus hookeri, assembly GCA_002778355.1. NCBI lineage: Eukaryota > Metazoa > Arthropoda > Insecta > Phasmatodea > Phasmatidae > Clitarchus > Clitarchus hookeri. The sequence goes on from NQII01000600.1 coordinate 654,033, forward strand.
TATCGTTAACATCACATATTGCTTATACCGAGATATGTGATATAAGTACGTCACCATTACAATTTTTTTATTTCAGAAATATTGCCTTGTGATCGATATATCGCCATATCGGCCGGCGATAATGCAGAGAGTAATGGTGGATGGGAGTGCAGAGAGGGTTGCAGGGCGTGGAGGCGCGTGCGGCCAGGGCTTGTTGGCACGGCACCAAGCCGGGGAGGTGACTGCCCTGAGCCACTCCGCACCCCTCCCTTCTACCTCAGATACCTAGCCCACCCCTCGTCCCTCGTTGGGTTTTATCTACAACTTCATTTCGGAGCATTGGTGAGCGTGCGAAGAGATTTGGGCGGCTCTTAACATCGAGGTCTTGAGAGCCGACGAGTGTGAAGCGAGGTGAGTATGCTGCAGCACCGGAATGAAGGGGTGGGGGACCGGGAGATCCCCGAGAAAACCCGCCGACCAGTAGCGTAATCCGGCACGATTCCCACATGCGAAAATCAGGGTTCGACCCCGCCGTGAATCGAACCCGGTTACCCTAGGTGGGAGGAGAGTAGTCTAACCGCTACACCACCGCGGCCCCACAAGAGCATTGGTACGCGGTGAAAATGATCAGAGCTCGGAATCATGTTATATATAAAAGAAACACCATCATTAAAGTGTACAAAAGACTCTCAGAGTCTAGACAGTTTGTAAGTATGTCAGAAGCTCAGTTCCATGTACATTCAAAGACAATCTTGATGACTTGAGAAGTTCGCACACACTGTGGTAGCTTCTGTTACAGAACAAGTGTTTTGTGTCGCATCATAACAAAAAAAAAGCTAATGAAAGTAAAAACATCAGTTAATTGGTTGAACTACACACCTCACAAAAAGTTTAGAATATTATGCGATAAGGCAGTTTGGGCGATAGGAATCATGTAGTTCTATTGTGATCAACATAGAGCTCACTGACGCATTGAACATGCCAGGAACAAGTTGAAAACAGCAGTTTATAATCCGTCCACAACCTCCAGAAACACTTTCAGATCTCATAAGAGCTGCCCAGATGGAATGGAACCTGCTTACGGAAGATGACATCAGCACATTGATTACAAGCATGCGACGGCGTGTTAGGTACCAGTACAGTGCACGTGGAGGCCACACACGGTACTAAACTGCAGTGTGAAGAAAGAAACCCTTTCTAGTCAGAGACNGAAAGAAACCCTTGCTAGTCAGAGACAATATTAAGTTACTTTTGTTGTTCTGTGGTGTTTGTTTGTCTGTGATATCGGAAAAATGTTTTTTTTTTGTTACAAACATTGAATTTTACATTTTGTATCGGTACCGTTGTTAACGTCGAATTACTATGCTTTTTTTTATGTCTATTTCATGCATTTTTGCTTTCATTGTATATATTCGAAACTTTTTTGTGAGGTGTTTATTTTTGTGTACATTTTGCCTAGCAGTAACTAAAAATACAAACTAAAATGAACCAATTTTTTTCTGACTAAATTGTACCAAATTTATTTTGTATTCAATCCAACATTCCAAACAACACATTTTTTAATTTTTTTAATATGTATATTAGAAATAATAATAAAAATATAATGCGCAGTATTTTATTAATTTTAAACATGAAAATATAGTATCCACCAATGGCCTCAAATTGTACACGACCAATCCATTTTGTCTACATTTTGAGTATACTTTATGGTTCGTTGACACGATATAGATGATGACTTTATTTGTGCTACTTATCAAATCTGCTACCACAAAATTATATTAACAGTTTAGGAAGATGTGTGCTGGAAAATGCCACACAAATACATTACAACAAAAATATACTGCCATTGGATAATAATAATAAGTACCAGAGAATACACAATAAAATTTTAATTTATAAGGAATTAATAGAAATAAATAACATCGGCGGATTTATTACGTCATATTTTAGAATTATATTTACAAACGCAAAACTGTCATTACATTTAGTCAAAGTGATAATAATTGTACATTATCAAACTGGATTTTTAAAATATATTATAAATTAGTTTTCTACAAAAAAATAAAAACAGCTAAGAAAATATGAAAAATATTATTAAACGGAATATGAGAAAACGGATATGATAGAACAAGATATTTTAAAACGGGACCCCTTAGAAGAAACTATTAGATTACTTTTACAGTTAGGCTACATTTACATTTTACAACTTTTGCACTAGTCACATGATGATCCTTAAAAAAAAAATTCTGCGTGTCAAAACTTTTTACATTACAAAAAAAAATAACTTTTACATTGACACTTTAGTAGTACAAAATTACATATATATGTTCCTCCGTGCGACACGAAATTAAAAAGAAAACTAGTTTACTGCGATAAATTGTGGTGATGGATTGCGCCAACTCATCCTAGATCCACCGAAAATAACTGGCAATGGAATTGATGCTGTGTGGTCCAGACGACGTAGACGTCAAGCCCTTTCTCCAGCTCCCAAACGGAAGATTGAAACGAGGTGCCGAACCAGAAGTTGAATAGATGTCGAACGAAAGTAAAGGGTAAAAGTGAAAGTACAACAGAAACTGAAGCCCTCTGTAAAAAAAAAAGCAAAATCACGACTCAATTAATGATTGGTCGCGAACGCGTTATAAAGATACAAAAAACCGTTGTCAACAAACGTCCCCCAAAAGGAGGGCTGAAGGAGTAGTTACGTGTAGTCGAAGATCACAGAAAGCAGGATATTAAAAAAAAAAAAAAATCAAAAGTCGCCTAAGTTGCTCTGTTTACATTTTCTTGAAGTAAGTTGACTATTCTACACCGTAAAAAAATAAAATACGCGCACTGCGACTACATATTTCACCAAGGAACAAATTTCGGTTACAGCTACCCTTCAGTATATCAGCTCGATGAGAACTACCCTGCAATAAAACTGCTATGTCATTTAGCGCGGAGACTTTATACGAAGTGGTGGTAAAATCGTCCATCCAATCTAGGTTTTTACGTAGTCCAATAAGAACGGAATGCCATCTTTCGAAGCTATGCACACTTCCGTACGTATCTGCCGCGTGTCTCCAAAATTACGAGCACGCAACTCGTAAACAAGTTCGTCCTCGAGCAGCAGCTCAGGGATATTAACACGTGTCAATTTTAAAACCACGAAGTTAACAAATGGCAAACTAAGAATATAACAAATAACTCGCACGACACTTAATTAATACGCACGTGTGAATTGACTAAGTGTATTTAAAATGTAACGATACGTGTAACCAGTAAAACAACGTAACAATCCTTATATTACTATCATTTTTTAAGCGCCGTTACTCTCCGCGTGATAACGTAAACAAGGCCAGGCAAGATGGCCTCGCACGTCGCGACGAAATAAACGCGAAAGTAGGACATCGCGGAGCGATACGGAAACTGCCTGGGGTGGGGGGGTGATGAAATAAACACCGGCGCCACACAAAGTTAAATAAGATAAAAAAAAAATTTACATTTTTTTTTCGTTGCCGTCGGAAGAGTGGCTCAGCACACACACTACAGAATAAACTGAGTAAATGTCGCACGTACGAAAGTGAACTCAAATAGACAAGTGACTGGCAACTTGACTTAATTCAAAACAATATCAACCTCAAGTAAACGTAACAGCACTATGGTCAAAACCGCCTCTGTGTTAAGCTTTATTTTGGCAGTAACCACGCTTTTAGCTACCTCTTGTAGCCGAGCGTTGTCTGTGTGGATTATAACCACGCTGATGCTACCATTACAAAAATTATATATATATACTGGCATTGCATTATATTAATACGTACCAGAGGATACACAACGAAATTGTAATTTATAAGGAATTAAAAGAAATAAATAAAATAAGCTGATTTCTTACGTTATATTATAGAATTAAATTTTACAAACACAAAAGGATTCACAACATTTATTCAAACTGATCATATTTGCACATTATTAAACTGGATGTTTAAAATATAACAAAAAATTATATTCGTATAAAGCAGACTAGAAAGTTGACTATTTTACGTAAAAAAAAAAAATTAAATACGCGCACTGCGACTGCATATTTCACCAAGGAAAAAATGTATGTTACAGCTGCGGCGAAAACACGTCTATCAGTAGCGAAGGCGTAGGTGCGACAGACTTCGGGACCTCTCGCGGAGAGATACAAGAAATAGCGCGTCCCACGCTGACTGATACACTCGAATATAGTTCGAGAGTTGCCGATAGATGGCACGGGGAAACGCTAATGCAGCTCAGGGCGGTACAAAGGGTACTTTTTTTTCCCCGTCAGTACGGCCGCAGTGAAGACAGCGTAAAGTTTGCCGTTCAGAGAAACAGTTGAACGAGAGCTGAGGTACGGCGCGAACGACAACAGGAAGCACTGTAACTGAAACAGTGGTGCCAACATCCTGGCATGGGATAACAAGTGCTGCAAGTGCCGGCATTCTCACGACCACGGGCAGTGTAGAGACTTTCTTGCCTGCCTGCACGGGCTAGGAGCAAAGGAANTAGTTCGAGAGTTGCCGATAGATGGCACGGGGAAACGCTAATGCAGCTCAGGGCGGTACAAAGGGTACTTTTTTTCCCCGTCAGTACGGCCGCAGTGAAGACAGCGTAAAGTTTGTCGTTCAGAGAAACAGTTGAACGAGAGCTGAGGTACGGCGCGAACGACAACAGGAAGCACTGTAACTGAAACAGTGGTGCCAACATCCTGGCATGGGATAACAAGTGCTTCAAGTGCCGGCATTCTCACGACCACGGGCAGTGTAGAGACTTTCTTGCCTGCCTGCACGGGCTAGGAGCAAAGGAANCAAGTGCCGGCATTCTCACGACCACGGGCAGTGTAGAGACTTTCTTGCCTGCCTGCACGGGCTAGGAGCAAAGGAATGTATACCACAGAGCCCCAGTAAATAATAAAGTCTGGATAAATCCACCTTAATGTTATCTTAAAACACCAAAACTCTAACTACGAGTATCTAAAAAGGTTAGATCAACATCACATTAAAAAAAATTAAAATAAACAAATTAATCCAAGAGTGTTTAAAAAAAATTAATTAAAAAACGGTACAGATTATAACATGAAATAATTTATAAAATAACACTTATCGTGTTTTTTAAGCTTGAAATGAGAATGTTAACTGAAAACATTGGTTCCTACAAATTTAAAGAAGTTTGGTGCAGGTAAAGTAGTTATTTATTTAAATCTCAAGAGTGGAATGTTGCAATTTTTTTGAAATCCAACTCCTGGATCACCTGCGGTAAGTGTTTAACTTACAGATATTTTGTATGGAAATTTTATCCTTAAAGTTAAAATTAAAATGCTGCCGAACCACATAACAATCTTCCAGGAAATATATTTCACGGAATTCTAAGAACATGAATATTTATTTTGAACTGTATCCTGCCGTATAAGTTTAGTTCAATTTTAAGGATTATGTGAAAAAAAAATTTTTATTTTTTTATTTTTAAATCATTTACCTCCATTGCTATACTTATTTTCAGATTATTTTATATCACAACGAACGTTCTTAAGAGTGCTGGCCACCCAAAAATTAACTGTTTTATATTTGTACGAAATACCGTTCAACTTGTAAACATTACTTGTAAGTACTCATTTCTTGCATTAAAATTTTTAAATAGCATGGTTTTTGCATAGCGGCATGTAAAATTGAACAATTTTAGTGTTTTTGGACATGCAAATAAAATAAACGAAAATATTTTACAGGAAATTTGACAAGTGTGACTGAAAGGTAATGTTTCAATTCATTTTAAATTTCCCCGGCCGGGTCACTCCCGGATTTTTGTCATGTGGTAATTGTGCCGGACAATGCCGTTGGTTGGCGGGTTCTCTGGGGGATCTCCCGTTTCCCCCACCCTTTCATTCCGGTGCTGCTCCATACTCACCTCAATCACTCTCATCGGCTCTCAAAACCTAGTTTTTAAGAGCCGCCCAAATCTCTTCACTCACTCATTTTAAGGTAGCTAAGCAAAATTTATTTTTAGAAAAATTATATACTGCAGCAATTCAAAAATTTGCAAACAAAATTAATTATTATAAGTAATTTATTTAAAATTGCCAAAAAAATCTTATAGCGTGATTTTAAAGATATCTTGAAGTAACTATTAAATCATTTTTAAAATTGCAAAAAATCGTAAGCGTGATTTTAAAGATATCTTGAAGTAACTGATGGTATCTTATTCCGGTGAGAATTATTTCATTTTGGTAAGTGAGTTAGTTTGTATTATTTGTACGCCCAAATCACTAAAATTTTGATTTTTACATGCCATTGTGCAAAAATGACCCGGAATAGTTTTTTTTTTTTTTTTTTTTTTTAGACGAGGAAATATAACTTGTAAGTATATCGTGTCTACAAGTTGGGCGGTATTTCTAAAATAATATATATAAAACTATGCTTTTTTTGTGACCAGCACCTTTACCGTGAAAAAGTAAAGCATTTAGCATAAATATGTGATTCACGAAAATTACAAAGAATGCAATCATTGCAGCAATCAAAAGGACTTTTTCTCACAGATGTTAGCTGTAGCCTGTGCAATTACATACGGTATTTCTGCTGGAAAAAACAATTAATAAAATGAACCCATGCAGTGACGATAGGGGCAGTTTTAGCAGAAACGCTACTAACCTCAGAGCAAAAAAAAAATACGGGTGAGTATAATTATGTAGGTCTTAAATGAACAATAAAAAATACTAACATATTGCAGAATGGTCAGAACTGAAGTGACTTGTGATAGTTCTGGATGATGCGGTGCGCCAGAGCAAGGGGAGAGTTTCCCACCTGTGCGGAACAGTGACTGTAAAAGCAGAGAAATTAAGAGAATGCAAAGTGACACGCAGACGAGTGCGAAGGTGTCCGTATGTGATCGGGGTTATCCTGCGAATTACCGGCTTCTTTGTCTGCGTGTGTTCCGACATTAAAGTAGAGGTGAAAATATCTCGTAATCTTTGTTCGTACTGAAAATGGAGTTCGTTTAGTTATAAGTATATATTTTGTAAAGTATATACCTTTATAACAATTCCACTCTTCTATGCACTTGACTGACGCATAAATAAAGTGATCATGTCCATGGCAATGTAATTTTACATATGGCGGAATAATACGCAGTAGGCATATAAGTATATCTCAAGCAGGGCCTTAAAAAGCGGTCAGTTTACCGTGAACACAGCCTCTATAGACATTCCCTTCTGTGACGTCACCACCTATGTACTAGCACTGTCCGAATTCTCAAAATAGTACACAGAGGGTCTATATTTGATAAGTACACAAAGTTGCTTACTTGCTGGGTGTACTTACAGAAGCCGCCATATTTGTTATGTTTGTAGTCTTGACAATTTAGAAGTTATAAAGAACGCGAATTTGTAAATGTGATTAATATATAATATATTAGTATATAATATAATTTAAAAGTTATTTCCTTGTTACGTTAACTGTAAAAATTTCAGTTAATAATCTAAACTAAGCTATCGCGGCATACATAAATGAATATTGTACTTTTATTACTATTTGCTGTAGTATTAATTACAAAGTACTTGTAATTATCAAAATTATTGAAATAGCATCTATCAGATAGTATGAATTAAACAATCGTTTTTTTTAAAGCGGAGTTGGTTGGTTTCTGTACTACACAAAATCTAAAAAAAAAGAAAAATAATATAAAGTTGTTGTTAATGAGGCAGTCTCATCACCTTGATATTTTTAATAACAGAGAGTACAATATATCAGAATTATTTACAGTCATCTGTTAAAAAGATATTTCCGTAGGTGAAATAATGTATCATTAAATCATATTACAGTAAATGTTATTTTAGAAGTTGAAAATTTCTAACTGCGGTGCCCTCTAATTGTAGGCGGAGCCACGGTGGCTGAGCGGTTCGACTGCCCGCCTCCCACTAAGGGCAACTTGGTCCAATCCCTAGCGGGTTCACTCCAGATTTTCGCAAGTGGGAATCGTGCCGGACGAAGCCGCTGGTTGTCGGGTTTTCTCGGGGATCTCCCGTGTCCCCTGCCCTTTCATTCCAGCGCTGCTCCATGCTCGTCTCACTTCACCCTTATCGGCGCTCAAGACTTCGATGTCAAGAGCCACAATCTCTTCACTCACTCTAGGTGTACGCTACTCGAATGACCCATTCGCAAGCGCTAAAGTTAATTTCAATATTAAAATATATTCTTATTGCCTTGTTTATATAAAGCCTTGAGGTAGCTTTCAATTTATGAATTGTATTATGAGCGGACGTTTCTCTTGCTATTTCCTTTCGAAAAACGAGTTCTTATGTCAGCGAAATTGTGTCAGGTATATGTTAACTCGTACAAGTTAAACTACATTTCATGCAAGCAATTTTTGAAACTTCTGATTTACTGTGGTGTCAATGTTTTCGTAGGCAATCAATTTTTCTAAAGAAACTTAATGTGTATGAAATTGTTGGCCTATCCAGCTGCCTTTGCTTTCCCACTAATTTTTCACCGAAATAAATTTTTTAACACTCTTGTAGAATCGAACCAAGCTTGGTATCTATCTAGCACCTTTTTTGAGCACGAGGTTTCATGTTATAATTCCTTGTGAGCCAATGAACGCCGCCTTGCTATCATCTCACCACGACAAGTCGGGAATTAATAGACAATTACCATTAAAAAAATTAGCGCTTCATCTTAACTAAGGCCTCCTTTAAACATTCGCTTAAATATATGAATTACTGCTGGTTTTTGACGTAATTTCTGGTATAGGCAGTCCACGATAAAGTGAGCTCTCTTGAAATCAACCTATGAAAAAAATCACTACCCGTAACTGCATATACTTGTACGTGAACAATTACTGCAATACTCACAGTTAAGTTGGCAGCGAACTACGTGAAGAAGTTCCATACGTCTTGCTAGTCGTAAAGTTAAACATTTTCATCTGCGATTAAGTTTCTATTTAATGTATTTAAATAAGAATACAATTTGGCGTGATTGTCACATATTTATGTTTCTAACTCTTTCACATCGCCACCTGGCTGACGCAACGTTCGAGTTAGCTGGTTCATTCTTTTTTTTTTTTTGCCCATCGGTCAGCGCTCGTGTGCCAACAAAACAACGGTCTACTACCAACGTGATTTTAAGTGTTTGTTTGCAATATCTGAAATAAATAATTCATGAACGCAATAAATGAAACATTTTTAATATGTGTTTTTAGTGAAGTGGGCATTGTTTGTCATTGCTTTCTGCTGTATTTTCACGTAATTTCTTTTCCCGGAAATTCGTGAAGTATTACGTAATATGCCGACTTGGGAAATTTGCTGCTTCATGCAATTGAAGTCAGTGTAAATTCTAAACTTCGAACTAACTTGAAAAATCTTTGGACGAGTGTTTTTTATTATACGTATTTGCGATATGAGTTGCGATTCTGAAATCTAAAATAAAGATGCGTATGTGTGTGTGTGTGTGTGTGTGTGTGTTATGTAGTATTCAGGCGATCCCGAACTTAGGATCGTGGAGTTAATACCTCACTCGTTGTGAAACAATAACGGCATAACAATGTTTTATGCGGCACATGAAACATTTCCTTAGTGTTCGGAATATGTTAAAACAGTAATATAACGGCTGTCCAAATAGTTAATGAGCCGATATATCAAACAGTAAGCAACTTTCTCTACTTCCTTCAAGGTAAGTAATTTGGGTCAAAATTAGATTCTCCACTACACGAGTGGGCGCAATTTCATGAAATACATTTTCATCGGATAGGTATTGTGTTTTTAGTATTGTTGTTAATTACGTTCATATCAGTGAAAGCACTTAAACGATATAAGAAAAAAAGTTTGTTTTTTTCATTCGCAAGCAAAGCTGTAGGCCTTAAGAAACGTTGNATACATTTTCATCGGATAGGTATTGTGTTTTTAGTATTGTTGTTAATTACGTTCATATCAGTGAAAGCACTTAAACAATATAAGAAAAAAAGTTTTTTTTTTTCATTCGCAAGCAAAGCTGTTATGTACTGTAAAAACTGCGTGGCTTGAAGAATTTTCACAAAACTTGCATTCAGTGACAAATATTACTTTGNGCTGTTATGTACTGTAAAAACTGCGTGGCTTGAAGAATTTTCACAAAACTTGCATTCAGTGACAAATATTACTTTGGAAGTATGCTGTAAAAATGTTGATAAATTTTGTTCAGTCAGTGAGTTTCATGACAGCTGTTTTCGTTACTCGTATGTAATAGCAAAGGCCACCAGTTGCTTGTGCGTAGCCTGGTATTAACATGTGATGTATTTATGCAGTATAATTTTACTTATAAACAATGTTGAACATTATACTTATGTCATTTAACGATTGATTGAGGAACGTTGTCTTCTGTATGAAGGAATAAATACACTGTTTTATCTACAAGCGTGCCTTTCTGTAAAGGACGGCCGTTTCAGAAGTAAGATTTATTAAAGGTGACCGTTCGAAGCGTGTTGTCGTTTGTTTTTGAAACGGTAAAAAGAATAATGTTCAAATCTTCAAACAAACATATTTTCTTATGTCCTCAGAAGTGTTCATCGCAGTTTAAGGCATTAATTTACGTCTAAACAGAAAAAGAATCGTTAACATAAATCAATATTCACAAACCAAAATGCCTATTATTTCCAAATATTACCGTTTTTAGTGCTGATTACAATATTTATTATTGTTTGTAATTTATTTAATGACTATACATTAGACAATTTGGTGAGCTGATGTAAACACCATCGGAAAGTCACGTTACAGTATTTATTTTGATAGATACGCGGAAAGATACGCAACCACCGGGTTGAAAGTAGAATTTCAGCAAGGCTGTCAAAAGTGCTCTATTAACCGTGAACATATTTTATGTTTGTTATCTCGAATGTACTGAGAACTGAGAAGCCAAAATTACTGACCACACACACACACACACACACACACACACGCGCACACGCACCCACACACACACACACATATCCCAATAACCTTATCTAAAAAAAAACGTCTGGATAGCAAGATCGCAGGTTTTAATCTCTCCATGTGTAATATGATAATATTTGCATATTTGTACAATTGTGCGAGTACCACGATCATTGGGGTTTATGCGTATTAAAATTTTGTTGATAATTTATGAATGTTCAACCAAAATGCTGGTACGAAGCGTATTTTCTGATCAGCATTGCACTGGTGTCTGGAAGGCTGTCCTGCCTGAGAATATTATTCAAGCATCTCTCAAGTGGACGGAATATGTTATTGAGGCCAGGTGTCTTTATACCAATTACCGGATAGTTTCTCACCCTGTCTATGATTGGCAACGAATTTCTAGTCAATTATTCAGTGATGCGTGATAATACACTGAAGATAAAAAAAACGGGTTTAGGCGTGCGTATGCAAATAACAGAGGTATGGAACCAATCAGAGTAACGCGATGCGGTCGGCAGCTAGATCGGTTACTGCTGCTACAATGGCAGGTTATCAAGATTTAAGTGAGTTTGAACGTGGTGTTATAGTCGGCGCACGAGAGATGGGACATAGCATCTCCGAGGTAGCGATAACATTTGGATGTTCGCGTACGACCATTTCACGAGTGTACCGTGAATATCGGGAATCCGGTAAAACATCACATCTTCGACATCGCTGCGGCTGGAAAAAGATCGTGAAAGAACGGGACAAACGACGACTGACAAGAATCATTAAACGTGACAGGCGTGCAACCCTTTCTCAAGTTGGCGCAGATTTGAATGCCTCCTGCATACCTTCAGACATAAGTCGAGTCCATGCCACGTCGTCTTGCGGCACTTCTGCGTGCTCGCGGGGGCCCTACACGATATTAGGCAGGTGTACCAGTTTTTTTGGCTCTTCAGTGTAATAACAACGGAGTCTGTGAATATTTAACACTTATGTCGACTCATTTATGATGGTCTAATTTTTGCGTTGTTTATTTCAGTAGTTCTCTTTATTATATTAGTCAAATAACGTTTCAGTGATTCCTCTTTCGAAAAACTTCAATTTTATGCGTTGACAGAAACCACGCAGCTTCTGTCTGCCTGTTCATAGTTAATGTGAATTTGGCATAAATAAGCTTGGAAATTTTAATTAGATCCGTTTTACCTTCGTTAATGGTCCTCCGGCCCTAATTGGCGGTAACAAGAGCATAGGAGAGGGGAGTGGTTTAAATGGAGATTGCGCGGTCGCGTCGAGTGTGCTGGCTATTTTCGGGACGCCCGAAGCTTAACTGCAGTTTGTCTGTCCTGGAGAGTAGCGATTGTGGCTGGCAGGTGAAGGGTTGATGAGCCAGTGAGCTGTTCAGCCTGTTTGTTGTGTGTAACCGCAGTGGAGAGATGGTCGCATTAGTAGGGAAAATGTAGGGTAGTGTGCGCATGACAGCTGCCAAGGATCCAGTTACTGAACGGCTGTTTTGCCAATATACCTGTCAAAACCATGTTGGCTTGCACATTGTTTAACGTAAATCCGTGCATTGAAATGTCAGTTAGTTTTCTTTAATAATTTTTAACGTAACAAATGAACTATATAACTACAACTACTGCTGTTACCTGTAGGAACATGGAATTGTCGCATTGGCTTGAGACTGAATAACGCCCAATTAGGGAACGTCTAAACGTAGGCTATACGAGGTCAAGTGGACACTTTCGAAAGCCCTGCATATGCTTTAAACTTCTGCTCAACTTTTTTTTTTTTCCTTCTGTTAAGTTTACATTGCCACGGGGCCAACGAATTCTTCGTACGTCCCTCAGATGAAACTGTGAAATTGTCAGGTTAACGAATCTATTACTATGCAGTATGCCTATTTTTGTGTTTATACGGTGTGTATTCAATAACACTAACAATAATACAATGTTAAGGCATGGAGAGTCACTTGCAAGTGCAGTACATCATCGTCAGTTTGACTAAGAATACTTCGGGTTCGTGCATCCGTTCATGTGTAGGATTTATTATGAACTCATGAACTCGAGGCAGATATGATGCGGGAAATTATTTAAGCAAATGAGACAGAAAACATAAGACTTATTACCAACAATGGTTTTAATGTAAGTATTGCGTCCTTAAAAATAACATTTTTTTTTTTCAGAATAATTATATACTACTTTTGAAGCTCCCTGGAGGTTCTTCCGCCAGCTTGATAAATGGCCGCCTATCCCCCGCTTTCAAGTATGTTTTGGTCCTTATCTCTTAAACGGCTGCACTTACTGCAAAAATTAAAAGTGTCAAAACTAAAGACAACAAAATGTACTTTAAATGCCACTATACCATTTGGTGTGTCATCATTTATTCGCTCGAAAAATGCATTGCAATAAAATGCTCACATGTCAAAACGATTAGCTTCCAAGTATGTGTTGGTAATTATCTCTTAAACGGCTCCATCTATAGCAAAACTAAATAAGACCAAATTTTAAGACAATACAATGTTTATTGTCTTTTAAACGGTTGCGTGCACAGCAAAAATTAAGAGCATAAAAGTTGACGAGAATAAAATTTACTTGAAAAGAAACGCCAGTTTTTTTTGTGTGTGCTAATTCAGTCATATGAAAGATGCATTGCAATAAAATGGTCTTATGGTAAAACAATAACTTAACAAGAATGAGCCATTTTACACTATAAGGAATATACATTAGATACGTAAATATAAAACATTCTGTAGTATTTGGATTTGAAAAAAAAATTATTAGATGCTACTCTTAAGCGGGCACAATAAACAATCACTGAACATCTTTTAAATGATAACTATTCGACTGAACCTCTGCGCTCTGTTTAAGGGCCTGGACAGACGACGCCCTTAAAGAACGCTTATCGAAACTCTCCTTCATAAGATTTCAAAAATGAAAAATTATAAGTTTACGGTGTATCACGCAGACCCTCAGTGACTCTTGCGGACTCTCAGATCCTGGGTTCAGAACCTGGATAAATCAAGAATGTGGCTGCACCATCTTCAAAAACAATTCGAGGGTACGTAATAATATTTGTTAAATTGCATTAAGAGAAGTAATAATAGGCACGAAGATGACAGCACTGTCCGAGGACGTTAAGGTAAGACTAATTATATATGTCGGCATTAGACATAAGTTAGGTCAGTTTATTACATAAAACTATTAGCTTTCAGCGACCTTTAATATTTCCATTAAGATGAAACAAGTGCGTCACAAAGTGGAATAGTAATACACGTTGAAGGATTTAAGATTTCATTTAGGCGCTACATAAAAAATTAACATCAGATTAAATATCCTTCGAATCCTCTTATTACATAAAATATTTTTCAATCGAGTAAATTAAATTACATGGTAAAGAATTTCTAAGCAAAATGGTTTGACGTGCACAAACAGCAGTAAAGAAACCACTAAGTAAAACACAAGATATTAATGATTTCTCGTGCAATGACCTTGATGTTTTGAATCTAAATAAGTACGTTTATGACTGAAACGCAGTATTAAAAGACAAACACGTAGTTGCATAAAAATGTTGGTGGCTCAACAATTAAAAAATACTTTGAGCACAACAGACAACATCGGAGTAATGCTTTATCGTAAATACTTCATAGTGTTAAGTAAATGCACGAAGTTGTGCTTGTAGCATATACGCAAGGCGCACATGTGGCTACGTTACGCTGTGGAAATGTAACTGGTAATCTATATTCTCTGTGTTGGACAATGTAGACACCTAAGTGTATCCATTGTGTATTTTATAGAACTTAGCACCATAATGTCATAGATTGTAAGCAGTGTTAGTCTTTGTTTTTTATGTTCCTATTTCAATCTCTAGGGTTTTTTTTTTGNATAATGTCATAGATTGTAAGCAGTGTTAGTCTTTGTTTTTTATGTTCCTATTTCAATCTCTAGGGTTTTTTTTTTGTTTTTTCCCCTCTAAGTCTTATTCTCTTGTGGCCACAACACTGTAAGGCCACCGAAAGGTGTGCCNTTTTTTTTTTGTTTTTTCCCCTCTAAGTCTTATTCTCTTGTGGCCACAACACTGTAAGGCCACCGAAAGGTGTGCCATATAAAAATGTACTTACCACTGAAAGAGACGCCACAGGAGCTCCTGAGGGCTGGCATTGCGAATGTAAATATGTGTTGTACCCATAACTAAGTAACCTTAAGAATTAATAAAGAATTACTGTAATTGTAAAAAAACATTGTGTAAGGGTGTGAGAAAGTGGTTGAAGAGATTTCGGCGGCTCTTGACAACGAGGTCTTGAGAGCCGATGAGGGTGAAATGAGGCGGGAATAGAGCAGTGCCACAATGCAAACGGCGAGGGGAAACGGGAGATCTCCGAGAAAACCCGCCAACCAGCGACATCGTCCAGCACGATTCCCACTTGCGAAAACCCGTAGTGACCCGGCCGGGGATTGAACCCGGTTCGCCTTGGTGGGTTCCTGTAGGGGGGATACAATAATACTTTAGCCTTCTGACACAGCCATGATGTCACTTTACCGAAGTATTTAAGCGAACATGTATTTTAAATAATTGAATGTGTTGTAATATGTTTGCTCATCTACCTCAGTTAAAATGAGGGAAAAAATAGGATATGATTTTATGAAAATATGCTAGGCAGGAAAAAGTAATAAACCTGTAGTGGTTTATTTTACGTTATTAATGTGTACTCGAAATTATATTTAATNTGCTAGGCAGGAAAAAGTAATAAACCTGTAGTGGTTTATTTTACGTTATTAATGTGTACTCGAAATTATATTTAATACAGTTTTGTTTAAAAGCCAAGCAAGGATTTTTGTAAATAAAAAACACTTAAACAGGATGTTACCGATATTGCTAATTATCTGTCTTTACCCTGCACATATATGCAAATAATATTGATCAGGCATTTAAAATATATGCAAGAGATTATGTGTGTGTTAAAATAAATGTCTAAGTAGAAGGAATTATCCACAAGATTTTGTAGTAATGGCTCGATTATCGTCTGTAATACGAAAATGTCTTGGAGAACTTACCGTCCAAACTTTAATTTTAAAACGGCGGTGTTAATGAGACAACATTAGACAGCCCATCTTTTGAACCACTGAACTGATTTTACTGGACTTTGTTGTGCTGGAAGAAACAAATTTACAAAATAAAAAATTTCACANTGCTAGGCAGGAAAAAGTAATAAACCTGTAGTGGTTTATTTTACGTTATTAATGTGTACTCGAAATTATATTTAACACAGTTTTGTTTAAAAGCCAAGCAAGGATTTTTGTAAATAAAAAACACTTAAACAGGATGTTACCGATCTTGCTAATTATCTGTCTTTACCCTGCACATATATGCAAATAATATTGATCAGGCATTAAAAATATATGCAAGAGATTATGTGTGTGTTAAAATAAATGTCTAAGCAGAAGGAATTATCCACAAGATTTTGTAGTAATGGCTCGATTATCGTCTGTAATACGAAAATGTCTTGGAGAACTTACCGTCCAAACTTTAATTTTAAAACGGCGGTGTTAATGAGATAATATTACACAGCCCATATTTTGAACCACTGAACTGATTTTACTGGACTTTGTTGTGCTGGAAGAAACAAATTTACAAAATAAAAAATTTCACATATTTCTGTTTGGAAGCAGAATATGGTAGAAATAGTTTGATAAGACACTGAGAAGTGACGCTTAATTTAAATTAAGAGTAATATATAGCAACATGCCACACTAAAGAAGTTATCAATTTGGGTAAGAAATACATACAAGAAGAACTGCTAGCAAGAAGTTGGATTCAAATAGCTTTAATTGTTTTACTAATAAAATGTATCAAATTGTAATGCAACAGCAGCAGTTTACAAAATAAGTGGCTAATTAATTGAAATTACTTAGATCAAGCTGCGAGTGACAGTCCTATTAGTAGGCTAAATTTATTTGTTGAGATTCGTTTCGGTAGCNGGTAAGAAATACATACAAGAAGAACTGCTAGCAAGAAGTTGGATTCAAATAGCTTTAATTGTTTTACTAATAAAACGTATCAAATTGTAATGCAACAGCAGCAGTTTACAAAATAAGTGGCTAATTAATTTAAATTACTTAGATCAAGCTGCGAGTGACAGTCCTATTAGTAGGCTAAATTTATTTGTTGAGATTCGTTTCGGTAGCTTCTGAAATGTGTTATTGGTGCTATTTTACAAAATGACGGACAGAATCAATGAGTAAATGAATTTGTCGCCTAGATACTATCAGCATACAAACTTTCTCTGAAATAAGTTGACCAGTATATTTGTTGTTCTAACATAAAATAGTTACATGGACACCATTCTGAAAGTTTGTGGAATGCTTAAATCATATTGGCTGGAATCAATTGATTATTTTCCGAGATATGATGACACAGCTTTATTTTTCAAGTAGCGTTATCTTGCAATTTATCTGACAAAATTGGCAGTATCGTTAATTATTTAAGTCGAGTACTGCAAGCAGACCAATTTTGGTTGAAAATTGGGAGAAAGGATCAGTAGATATGACACACTAACTTAAAGTATTTGCATTGCACATATTTTTAAAATTATTGTATGGTGTACTAAAATAATATAATATATGATTAGAAATGGTTACTATACGTTAACGCGTATGTACAATTTCACAGGAATACATAGCGTGTTACCCGAGTTTTAACATAAGAGCGTTATTTTTTAAATGGCGCCATCTTCCAAAATTGTGGACAAAAGATGTATTGATGTAACACATTTACTACTCGTAGGTACATTCAATGTACCAGGTTTGGTTGAAACGAGTCTAACTGTTCGATAGGAATGCCACTCTAAACTATAAACTTAAATACTTGTCAGCCAGTTTAAAAATAATGTATATTAGGGGGGTTACAATAGTACACCGGTTCTCGTCTGATCACCGAAGTTAAACAGGGTCGGGCGCGGTTAGTACTTAGATGGGTACTACACGTATGCCAAATTTGGCAGGTTGGTGGGAATCGGTTGAGTATATCTTGAGACATTCGCTATTCAAATATCGCTATCTTACAAAATGGCTGACAAAACCAGCAGTGAATTAGTGGATTTAAAGCAAGCAATTGGTAGGCTCATATTAGCATGCCAAGCTTTGTTGAAAACTGTAAAATGGTTAGGTAGATGTGCCAGTCTAAACTTGGAGTGAGCAACTGTATGACCACATGCGTGCCAAATTTGGCGGGAGTTGGTTGGGCTGTTACCGAGGTACGACGAAAGAGCTTTGTATTTTCAGTTGGTGCGACTCCTGAAACTAATTATGACATGAGTTTCATATTTAATGCTGATAGTGTGTTCCGTTGATGTACCGAATTCACTTTAAATCTGTAGAATGGCTTCTGACAAAAAAACACTTATCACTCCGAAATTGAAATGGTCACCATTTTTAAAACAAGCGTTTGGCATGATCGAAAAGTACAAAATCAACTATGATTACTAAGTAATATATGTGTACAAAGTTTCGTAAATATCGATGAAAGGTTCAATAGATCTTACGAAACACACACGCGCACACACACACACACACACACGGACACAGAAACCCCGAGAAAAAGGTGATTTTTCTTTCGTAAACTAGGCTAAAATAATAATGGTTGCAAGCCACCCAGTTAAAGAGGAACTACAAAATTTTCAGACATGCATTAGTCTTGGTCTTGCAGTTGGTTACACCGAACTGCAACTTTAGCAGTTTCCTGGCACTAAACACCAGCTTCTTCAATCATTCTCCCATGTTTCACACCGCAGTTTTTTTTTTACGACTGTTCCTAGTTTCACGGTATGGGCAGAACTTTCACCGTGTCATGATTCCGGCACGGCGGAAAGAGGACATTTCGCCGACGTCACAACACACGCAGAGAGAGAGAGAGAGAGAGAGAGATGCATCACGAGAGAGACAGAGACAGCTGGGGTCACAATATCACAGCTCGGGCCACTCTTGTTTGGAAACAGTTCTCCGGCTTTACTCCTCGCCCGTACACGTTAGAAGGGAGGGTAAGTTCTGGCGGCATTATCGCAGCTGATAGGGTGGACTTTGCCACCCCATGCTCTTCCAACCCCCCTTTGCCCCGCTAAACCTTTGTCAGAACCATCCTGGGGCAACCTCTACCCGCCATTGCGTGCATTACGCTGCCACAAGGAGTGAGGAGTGCTTGTGGCTGCTTCACCTCTTATACAACATGTACACTGAAGAGCCAAAAAAACTGGTATAGGCGTGTGGAATGCAAATAACAGAGGTATGGAACCAATCAGAGTAACGCGATGCGGTCGGCAGCTAGATCGGTTACTGCTGCTACAATGGCAGGTCATCAAGATTTAAGTGAGTTTGAACGTGGTGTTATAGTCGGCGCATGAGAGATGGGACATAGCATCTCCGAGGTAGCGATAAAATTTGGATTTTCGCGTACGACCGTTTCACGAGTGTACCGTGAATATCGGAAATCCGGTAAAACATCACATCTTCTACATCGCTGCGGCCGGAAAAAAGATCGCGAACGAACGGGACAACTGACGACTGACGAGAATCATCAAACGTGACAGACGTGCAACCCTTTCTCAAATTGGCGCAGATTTAAATGCCTCCTGCATACCTTCAGACATTAGTCGAGTCCATGCCACGTCGTCTTGCGGCACTCTCTGCGTGCTCGCAGGGGCCCTACACGGCATTAGGCAGGTGTACCAGTTTTTTTGGCTCTCCAGTGTATATGTACTGTATAACTCTGGACCCCACTTAGGCAGCCATTCTGTATGTGTTATTATTTTGTTTTATACATTCTTATTGACATGCCACCTGCCCGACCGGACACATTTTATCTGCCTCACAGAGCATATTTTCCTGAACAGGAGAAAAACTATCTACCATCATCACGAATTTTCAACCACGAGACTAACCTCATCTGACCGAGGGCAGACCGGCAAATAACAGGAGCAGGCAAGCGTACCTGCCAAACCACTGCACACCTGCCAGTCAAATACTAAAGGGACCTGACAGGGTCCTTCCGGGCGAGCTCGTAGTCCTGCTTCATTTCTGTTAAGACCTATGGGTTCCCGCGACAGGCCAGTCCAACACCGACACCTCCCGGTAGATGCGACACCAACGATCCACTCTCATCCATTCAACAAATTATTGTCGAAGACAAAAAGAGAAAAGAGAAAGTGTGACTGAAACAATGCCGCAACTCAGGGCACGGAAACCAACGGTGACACGATTGGCCTTTTCAAGAATTTGGTGTGAATGCTGAGTACTTATAACTTACTTAAAAAAAAAGCTACAAAATCGAATATAGCTATGACGGTGGTCATTTATGAAAGACTACTTACATAACGTTCAAGCTTAGATAAACACACATTGTTCATGGGTAGCATATGTTTATTATGATGCTCACTTATTACTGGCAGACGAGCTTTATACGTTATGATATGTTATTATGTTCTCTGAGGTGCGGTTTTATTCGCAGGAGTGTTACGTTGTTTAGTTTTTCTGTGCTGCTTTGCTGTTTTACGATGTCTTCTTGATCTTCGTCCATTACTTCGTTACTTACTAGGTTACTTTCATAATTACATACTTACTTAGTATATCCCATATTTTTGTTGGAGTCTCCACTGGTGTGTGGTGGTATTTTTTTTTGCTGTGCTCCCCATTGTCAGTTCGTTATTATAGCACCTTACTTTAAAAATATATTTTTTGTAATTTTATTGGTTATAATATATAAAGGTTTTTTGACCGCTGCTCACTGTGGGCGTTTTCCGTCTTATGTTCTTTATTTTTTTTTTGCAATTTCGTACGTTCGGCAGTTTATTCTTCGTTGTTGATGTTCAAGACTGCTCTAATCATCCCTCCTTCCTAGCACTTTGTCATTCTAGTGTTGCCTTGTTTG
Source organism: Clitarchus hookeri (assembly GCA_002778355.1). Lineage (NCBI taxonomy): Eukaryota > Metazoa > Arthropoda > Insecta > Phasmatodea > Phasmatidae > Clitarchus > Clitarchus hookeri. The sequence continues at coordinate 674,809 of NQII01000600.1, forward strand.
TTTACGTTGCCATTTATTCCATCATTTTGTTGATGTGCAGTAAGCAATTTATAGAGTGCATTTGAAGTTCCATAGTGTCTTACGATAGTTACACCACACAAATATGCGATGAGAGTCGTGCATAACTGTAGAATATTTTGTGCAGGCAAACAAGTTTCCGTAGATTTATTCAAATTCGTGTGACTCACAAAATCAAAGTTTCTCACTTCTTTGAATTTCTTGGTACCGTATGTTCTCAATGAAAAATTATGTTGTAACTACAATATATTTTGATAGAATACACATTGCCAGAACATTTGTGGCGATAAGATTGATTTGTTGCTACAAAATAATTGTTTACTAGTGGTTACAAAATATGCACTAATTTTGTTTTCAATACCAAGTGATCATTGCAAAATAATTATCTAACATATAAAAATCACTGGAAAAGTGTTTTTTAAACTAAATAAATTTACTGTGCTTACGAAAATCGTTCTTTCAGTGCACGTGGAAGTTGGAATTGTGTGATTTAGGTAAATATCGGTGTTACTGCTCTGAGAAATCAAACACATTACTCACACAATCGTTATTCTCTGTAGTTGTTTCCTTACTCTATGCCTAATTATCTCACACAGTTATACTGTATTGAAATCGTGTCGGTTACATTTGGAGTATAGGGGTCTATTTACCATAAGAATGTTAGTTTTGTGCCGTTTAGTGATTTATAACTGTAGCTTTGAGTCTCATTGATGTGTTTCGCGAGTTTTAAACATAACGTTTAGGTATGAGGTATGATAGCGGGGTAGCGAAGTGGTAAACCACTTGACTTGCGTTCGGGAGGACCTGGGTTTGGTCCCCGGTCCAGACGTCCTGATTTCGGCTTTACAGGGTTTTTAGAAATCACTCCAGGTGAATGCTGGGATGGCTCCTTAATACGAGCCATGGCAGATCCTTCTCAAATACATGTTTAGTATTGCCTATAGACATTCCACATTTCAGGAGCACTTAAAAACCACAAAATAAAAATGTGTAACATGTAGCAGAGAAGGTATATACACTATTGTAAAAATGTAAACTAAATAATTCCTATATTTTTTTAAGTCACTAAAAATGCCAAGTACGCTAAAATTTTAATGTTAAAATAAATACCAACGGGAGGGAAAAAATAACATAGCTAAGTGCAGAACGTGAAAGGGAAGGAGGAATGTATAACTAATTTTCAGGTTTTTGCTAAATTTGTTATCGCTCTTATTTGCATGGTAGTCACGAAGTTAACAATTTGCAACAAAATGACAGAGGCAACGGCTTACTTTTAACCTTGATTTTCCATCTTTTCTGATATAATGATGCATTTCAGGTATTGATGGGGAAGTATATAACGACCTCTATTTAACATTATTCGTGCAGTTGGATTCACTTAACGGTTTTTAAATCAAAATATTCATATATTTATATTAACGTACATTAACATAATCATTTTTTAGTCATTATCAGTACCGTCATTACATAAATACACACTCGGATAACAAAATATAAAAACCAACACGCATAAATTAAGTAATTTATTTTGAAGAAAGATAACAGTCTAACTGACGATGCACATTAACTTTGTGTGAACGTATGTACATAATTATATATACGGCTATGTATACACTAACACATACAATTGGTAAATGTAAAAAAATTGAAATTTTCACGCTTTTAGATTTGTGACCGTCATTTGGTAAAATATATTAATCAACCGTGCCATTAAAATGAGTTAAAACAACACCATTCAGATGGATAATTTTTCAGTTTCAAAGTTGTTTATTGCATTGTGCGATACCTGAAAGCAGTGGAATGACTTTTGACGTTTAACCATAAGAAACATATGAAACCGAAAAAAAAGTTTTGTTGAAAATGACGTTAGTTTATCAGTGTGTGACAGAAGAGTAATATATTGTGAAACTTCCATATAAATGGAAGTGACAAACACGCACAGCCTGACGTAGAATCGGTCGGAAAGCAAGTTTGATTCCCCGAACCGATCTACAGGAAGTGCTTCAACTGAAATAACTATAACGATATCCATAGTCACAACAAACCGCGGCAAAAACTTATTTCTATTATAAAGGATGATTCTAAAATCATGGGACAAACATTGAGGGGTGGTAGAGCTCACTAAAACAAACTATGTTTTTATAGGACTATATGGGCGGAAGTTACGCGTTGATGCACAAACACAAACATAAAACATGAAATGCAAAACATTGTTTATTTACAACGTCGCCGATAAATGCCTTTTTACAGCAATGTTTGTATTAATTGCTCAAAATTGCTACCACCGAAAGTAATGCAAGCTTGGTAACGTCGGTGGAGTGATTGGCGAACAGATTCAAATACGCCGGGTATTTCACGCACGCGTGCAGCTGCACGGGATAGTCGAGCGACGAGGTCTTCAATGGAAACAACTGGAGTCTCGTAAATGACGGCTTTCAAATGCCCCCATAGGAAAAAATCGAGACTCGATAAATCTGGCGATCGTGGTGGCCGTTAATGTTTTTGTGTTTGTGCCTCAACGCGTCACTTCCGACCATATATTCCTATACAATAATTGTTTTTTTTTTTAGTGAGCTCTACCATCCCTCAATGTTTGTCCCATGATTTTAGAATCAACCTGTATTGGTTTTTGTTACTTTTCCAATCAGAATTCGCTTCGAAACGAAAAATTTCAGTCGACTTATTTTTTGTAAGTTTGCTGACCCATCACGTGTTTAATTATACTCTCATATTTCTGCATAAAAGACATTTTGCTTAAAAAATAAAGTAGTTGCTTGGAAAATAAAATTTAAAAGCCGCCCTGCAACTGAAGTAGATAAAACTATATGCAAAGTCACAATCACACGCCAATAGAAACTCTCCTTTCTACCACGTACATTTTAGTTTCCTTTCCAATCAGATTTTTCTTCCAAACGGAAACTTCTAGTCGACTTATTTTGCGTAAGTTTGGTGAATCACGCGTGTGATTATCCTTCCACGTTTCTGTGTTGTAAACATTTCGTTTACATAAAATAAAAGCTTTGAAAGAAGACAAAAGTCAGGTTACCATTTGACGGCATGATTTTGTTAGTAGTGAAAGGTAAATCGCAAGCCAATTTCGGGAATATTCGCAGAAGACGTAAATCAGTCTGCGTCACTTTAAGTCGCAATAAAACTCGTTCGATGCGGTTCACGCTTAACTGAGAACTTTTGTAATCAACGTTTAAAAAATTTCACTGTCCCCACATACATATACTTTAACGGGTTAACTGACTGACACGCATCCAGTAAAGTTGGCAACAACCGAGGTAAACCAGTTCTACATATTAGTGTTGAATTAAAAGTGTAAGGTAAACATCCGTAAACAGTGAAATAATTAATTTTGCTTTCTGTTTTTTTTAATGCCTATAAGTGTAAAAATGAGCAAATTTGTTAAGTATTTGCTCTTATGATTATTTTAAAGTCCCGCTGGACCGATGCATGAAAAGTGATGAGGCCCATGGAAATGTTAATTTCACATATGGTGGAAGAATACATAAAGAACGTACAAGTAGATCTTAAGCAGGGCTTTCAAAAGTGCTCAGTTTACTGTGAACAGCTTGCATAGTCAATCCACAGTTATTTCCAAATTATCAGAAATCCATGATCATTATGTACTTTCAGGATATCACTCCGCCTCATGCAAACAAAGCTTAACAAAAAGTAGAACATTACACCAAACAGAGAATGCACCGTATTCGTGCGCACTCGAGTGTAATAATTATTTTGCATAATAAGTAATTCTTATAGGCATCTATTTCCTCCCTGTTCTTATTCACACGAATTCTAAGTGAAATATTAGTATTTATTGATAGTAAATTATGTAAAAGTTCGATTGAACAAAAATGAGTTATTTTTTTTGTTAACATAAGTATAAAACGTTTTTTATACATTGTATATCTAGGAAACGGCAAGGCACGTCATGCATGCAGCGATTTCTCAAAAGTTTGATTAAAGAAGTGCAAAGAAGCAGTGTGCTTCGGGGGTAGTAAGTCAGATATGCAGATGGTGTTAACTTCAGGCCGCTGAGAAGTTGTATCCACAGCCTACTTAGATGAGTAAAGTCTGTTGATTTTTGGTTAATTAGTGGGTTGTACAATGTTGTACATTAGCATGGAAATTGCAGTCAGTTTAGTGGATTGTATTGTGTTGTATTGCATGCGAGGTTATCGTTAATACTCGCGGT
>NQII01000600.1:685589-707896 GCA_002778355.1 Clitarchus hookeri
CTTCGTGTTACGCTGATCGATCGACAAGCCAACGTATTAACTACAGACTCTCCTGATTGCCTCCCTCGTTTCACGGCGAGAGGTCTGACGACGCCACGTTATGATCTTGTAGCAGCTTTACGATTTAGCAGCCGTAGACGTACTTGAGCGATCACAGTTCGTTCGCTTGATCTTGACTTTGTTATAAAATGTTTTACTTGATTTTTTCACCTGTCCACGCGGAGTTCAGTCACTCTAGTCTTAAATAGTAGCAATGTGTGCCGTGAACATACAATGTTAGTATTGCATATAAAAGCTCTTACCAACTTTAGAGCCTCTGGTGTGATTCTAATCCCGCGAGTGAAACAAATGCACGAATTTCGAGGTTCAGGCGAAACTGTAAAATAATCCTCGCAGTTGTCTGTAGCTGTTCCATGTTTGATTAGGCACTTTTGAAACTTCTGCTTAGTTTATTCTTCCTGCCAATGAGGTGTCATTCCCTCACTTGTAAAAATTTAATACTTCAGTGAAAGTAAGAGTTATTATTAAGGGGGTAGTACCCACTCCATCTTCGAATTTTCTTACAAATCTTCGCAATGCAAATGTATGACCAGAAATAAAAAATCGAAGCTCGACATGACATAGAGGACTACTTAACGGATTTTTGGAAATTTGAAGGGTTTCAATTACACCTGTATTTTCCCATGCGGGATTGAAATTATTAAATAATTAGGTAATGTTTGATTACGGTTACAGATGTGAAACTAATAATATAAGAAAATAAGTGGGATTTAGAAATAACAGTTTAAATGTTCCCTTTGCCTTGACGAGCTTGGTTTTGAATATTGACTCCGAAAATTAAGTTATGGAGGAAAATACGTAAATCCAAGATGGCAAGGGTACTTNTATATATATATATATAAAAGGTTTTCTAACTCCGTAAAATGTTCAAAACTCGCAGTTTAAAGCAGCAATTGATAATTTACGAAAGACGGAAAGAAACCCAAGGCAAGGGTTTCCCAACTTCCAGCTTTCCGCTTCGAAGTTTGGGTTTTCGTGTTTTGTATTTGCAGGAAATTAATTTTGAAAGCATTTCCCCAGCTACTCGAAGAAGCGTAGAAGGGGGTGTGGTTTTTCCTGTTTCTGTCTAAAGTTCTGATCATGATAGGCCGTTAACGGTAAATTGAGCACTTTTGAAAGTCCTGCTGAAGATCTACTTGTACGCAGAATGCGTATTCTTCCACTATGTGTAAAATTAACATTGCGATAGGCCAGTTCACTTTATTCATGCGTTGGTCATGCGACAATGTAAGATTATTAGGACAGGAAATATTTCATTAAAGTGATAATTTTTTTTGAATGAATTTAAAACAGAAAGCAAAAGAAATTACTTCAATACTCTCAAATATTTACCTTATACTTTGGATTTAATGTGAAGAAATGAAACTACTTTCCTTCCGTCGTTACCAACTTTACTGGACGTATGCCAGTAAGTGCTCCCGTTAAAATATATGCGGATAGTGGCAGTGACATTTTTCAAAAGTTGATTTCAAAAGTGCTTAGACAATTGTGGACAGCCTATGCTTTTTTGAGTCCTCCACGTTAAACGAAAACCATAGTTTAGCACAAGGAACCGTATAATACAGCGCTTAATATGTTCCTTGAAATCGTTATAATTTACTTCATATCGATTTCATTCAGTATTCTTAGCGTGGCGTACGAGTCTAACATGGATTTTTTTTTTTTTTGCGTCTTGCGTGAGTTGCGATTCGTGTACTTATTGTTGCGAAGTTAATGAATTAGACATGTAATTAGATCATTGAAAATTGTAGCAATTTCAATTCGTATGCATCCGAAGACTTTAAAAGTTGCAAGTTACATCGCCCTCATTAATCCACGGACGCTTCAGTGACTACTGCAGACTTACGTTTGTACGAAAAATTTAAATCTCATTAGTTTCCGTCGTCTTTGAAGCTTTTGAAAAACAGTGCCTCAGCAGCAATTTGTTTGCCTTTATTAGGTCTCCTAAAATTTTTCTCGTTGTGATTTGTTTTCTCAGTGCATTATTTGTTAAGAAAAATGTCCGTAGTGGTTTTATATGATACTATGTATTATATGTATAGATATAGAGTGTATCTAAGGTAGACCAACAAATTTCGGATGCAGGTTAATCATGATAAAAGGTGAAAACATGTATACGACCTATGGTCTAAATTTAATGCTAAGAGCGGTAATTTTTTAAGTTGTGCCTTAAGCACGAGTGTATTACAAATACTGAAGATGGAACACCGAGTGTCTGGATAATGTGTAAAATTAATTATGGCGTACGGGTTAGTAATCCATCTTTTAAATCCCAAGTATGCTTCAGCGTCATGTATATTAGGTCGACATAACTGTAGTACTAACCGTAATTATTTACGTGACATAATTTGATGTTAGTGACAGACATGTGTTGCGGTGTTTACAGATCTTTGTTCCTCTGAGTATTGTCCAGACACTCGATGTTCCATCTTAAAAATTTTCGCTGACATTTGTAATAAACGGATGTCTCATGTTCAACTTTACAGACATGTACCGCCCTTAGGATTCACTTTAGACCAAAATTCGTGCATATGCTTTCACCTCACTTTTTTTCGTGAATAACAAGAAGTCAAAGTTTGTCGGTTCAATTTAGATATGTCCTGTATGTACTTCTTTATATTTAGCTTGTAAACCTCGCTTTACAATCGAAGCCCACAGAGGGTGGGAATATTTGTCTTTCTTCACATACCCTCTCTGCGATAGTTGTTTGTAAATTATCAACCCATTTCATTAACTATAAAGGTTAGCATTATTTACGGTCATCACGTTTAACATGTGTTTACAAAACCATTGCATTAAAAAAATATTAAAACCGATATTTTAGTGCTGCAAATATTAGGAAGGGCTTTTGGGCTGTAATAACGATGTTTTAATTAAGGAAGTGGAATTGTAACTTATACATTTATCTCATTGAAGTTCTCTTTTGTGTTGTTTTCATTATCGTTTGCGTTTTTTATACGTGCATGTGGCGGAGGGATACGTATTGAGTAGCCAGAAAGTAGGACTTACGCAGGACTTCAGAATAATTGGAAGTAATTATGAATAGGCGGTATTCAACTCGCATGTATAATTAATTTATAGTCCACGTGCATGTGTTACACCTGTGTCCCTGCAATGCGACAACCGTATCATATCGACTGTTGCCCACCTGCGAGGTACTGTATACTGGTTTCAGTTGTTTGCATTAAACCCTCGAAAAAGGTCAGATTTGCTTAAATAACACTTGCCGATATCTCAATTAAGCTTTATTTCCTGATTAAGTATCCATGGAGACAGAGCCCTGATCTTTCCATGTAACATTTGGGTTACAGCGATAAATGTTAGCAGTGATTGCACGTCTGTGAAATTTACAATTTGCATTAGACTTTTGTTCGAAGTCCATTTTCATATTCGTATTCTTAACTTAAGATTCATATTCATCAGACCTTTGATACTTTAATGCTCTTCATATTACTATTTATTTTCGTGATAAATATTTAGTTACAGTTTGTAGGCGTTGTTCAGTTATATCCTGTGTGAGATCTAAAATAATTTATTCAGTAGACTCAACAATATGAAAGCAGTGTAAACAGATATTACTCGCANCAATCGTTACAGGCTTTTTTTTTTTTTTTTTTTTTTTTTTTTTTTTTTTTTTTTTTTTTTTTTTTTTTTTTTTTACATTATTGGCAGACACATATCTCGGAAGGTTGTGGGAATAATATTCAATTATTTTTGTGAAATAACGTGTTAATATATTTATTTTTGTAGATTTGGACGTATATAGATTAAACACACCCGTTATGTACTGAATATTGTGTAAACACATTATAAGATTAGATTATAGTAACATGTTCTGATATTTGCCTCGCTATATAAAATGATGCCCTAAATTGAAGCTGGTCGTAATCTTGTTTTCAGTTATAAAATTCCTCTACTAGAGTTTACCTAATTCCTATATTTCGCAAATATACACAGATATTGAACGTTGTTTACATTGTTAGAATGCACCGACTGCTCTCAAGCTTTTAGGCTCGCTTTTCAGAATGAAGGTATAAACACTGTATATTTTCATATGGGTTACCTTTGGTTTCTCGCCACATCCTGAATACATCTAGTGATATTAACGAAATAATTTACTAAATATATTATAAGCCCATAGATAGAGAGAGTTTAGGAATATTAATGCTCAGTCAATCGTAACCAAGTAGAAAGTGCTATGCCGAAATGTTCATAATTATCCACATCTTAGTTTCTCATAATTACTAAATATAAACATTCGGAAATATGTAGGAATAAAATTCTGCGTCACATAAAATATAAGGCGATGAGAAATTTACTNTTTTTCAAAATCACAAAAACAACAATTGAAGTGTCAATTCGCAGCTTTGTCCAAGTAAAGTTTCTTTTTGATTGCCTATTTACGAAGAAAATATGTCTGAATGATTGTGTTATTCATTTTGTTCAAATCTTAATTAATTATTTGCACCGAAAGTGAAATTTGGGTACCTCCAAATGATTTGGTTAAATCAATGTTTCCAGTTCAGATTTCTTGCAAGATACACGCACGGGTGCGAGCAGAACACTGTTTTATTTAGCTGTTTTCCAAAATATATTTATTTTATTCTGTGGTTACTATGCTTTTCATAGATATAACCGGTAGGCGGGTTTTAATTAATCATACACTGTAGCTATAATTGGTTTTCTCTGTGCGTAACATTAGATACGTGTACCACTTTACTGAAATTTGCATTGATAATATTGAAACAGGTATAAGTTGCACACGTAAACCCTTATGATAGTGAAATAATCACAACTTTGATGCTAATTTAAAAATATTGAAAACTGCCATATTAGTTGGCGGTGCACTTGTAACGTACTCTATTTAATACGAAATCAAATGTATATTGTGTAATTTGCTACAATATCTGGTCTTGTAATAGTTATCTTCCTCTGATCGCTCCGTTTATTTGCGACACGTTATTATTGCTGTATAAATTCGCCACATTTAACCTCCCGCTAGTGTCTAGCACCTCACATTTATTGGAAAAGTAATACATACGCAAAGTAAGGAATGTTATCTATGGCCTACAAAGCAGTTTTGTTGGCCTGAAAGACTTTGAGTGCTCAGCAATGTTTCCCTAACGGCATACCTTAGAAAGGGTATTTGGCACACAGCCATTGTCCTAGAACTTTTAACTGTTAAAAATCAGACATTTAGTTTAAAATGAAGAAGAACTATCTAGCACAAATAATGTTGAATGGTATCATAGGCATTATTTCCTGTATATAAATGGCCAAAAAATTTAAATTTAATGTGATGAAGTCTTGCCAAAGTAATATAAAATCGTATTCTTGGAAGAAAAATGTTGTATAGTTAGCAATGGTACCAAAAAAATTTCAGTTAGTTGAAATAATTATAACTATATTTTTCGTATAAATATAATAAGAAATGCTTACAAATTTTTCGCATTGGTCGGTTAACATTTTTAAATTAATTATATCGAATACCTTTATTTTCAACATTTCGTTCTCTTAAGCTTTGTGACTCTCCGGTAGAGGAAAAATTCTGCAACACTTCGGCATTTTATAAATAATTTAATTAATTGTTATACTTAGTAATTACGAGTTCTTGTATGTATAGAAATAAAANTTTAAAATGAAGAAGAACTATCTAGCACAAATAATGTTGAATGGTATCATAGGCATTATTTCCTGTATATAAATGACCAAAAAATTTAAATTTAATGTGATGAAGTCTTGCCAAAGTAATATAAAATCGTATTCTTGGAAGAAAAATGTTGTATAGTTAGCAATGGTACCAAAAAAATGTCAGTTAGTTGAAATAATTATAACTATATTTTTCGTATAAATATAATAAGAAATGCTTACAAATATTTCGCATTGGTCGGTTAACATTTTTAAATTAATTATATCGAATACCTTTATTTTCAACATTTCGTTCTCTTAAGCTTTGTGACTCTCCGGTAGAGGAAAAATTCTGCAAGACTTCGGCATTTTATAAATAATTTAATTAATTGTTATACTTAGTAATTACGAGTTCTTGTATGTATAGAAATAAAANACTTCGGCATTTTATAAATAATTTAATTAATTGTTATACTTAGTAATTACGAGTTCTTGTATGTATAGAAATAAAACTCCATCACAAAGGAGTCGTATGCTGCGGCGCAGAAAAGCCTATTTTAAGATTTCGAAAATAAAAATTGTGTCTACATAAATGATAGTTTACAGTTAACTGACCTATCATAATGCATGGTATAATTTTCCCGTAATAAATACCTTTTTTTACCATTACTCTACCTACTACAATATAGCATAAAGTTAATGAATACACGTGATATATGCAGTTAGTTATTGCAAATATGTAGAAATAAATTTATGAAAGAGCATTATTTCTGTCAAAGTGGCAGATTTGCTAGTTTTGCATTCCCTTACGCTGTTAGACTGTTAGAAACACATTTTGATAGTAATACTATCATATTACAGTACGTATTATGTAATGTATATTGGTCGTGTTGCAGATAAACAGCCATGTTTAATTTTTTTTAATGTACCAGTTTAAATAGGTTTTGTACGCGCTACATAAGAGGATCGTGCGTTATTTGGATACTCTGGAAGTACAGTGTGGTATTTACTCTGTATTAAATTCCACAACACATTAAGGATATATATTCCTAATTTAAAAAAATCTTCCCAGGCTAAATCAGTTCCTATACTAACAAATCCGTCTTAGCGTGAGTACACTTTGGGTTAAGAGGTTTTATTTATATATTACCAAGTTAATGGAAGAACTTAGCTCTGACTTTAGATGAAGAAACATTTGCACTCTTGCGTTTGTTTTCTCTTCGGTAATTTTCTTCAAATATAAAAGTTTCTCTTCCTGAAATAAGTCTAGTCAAAATTACAAAACCAATTTTCCTTAAAACCTTTAAGTAAAATAAATCATATTCTTATTATGCATCCAAATTTCACCCGCATATTATTATTTCTCTTCTTTTGTGTGATTATAAATTTAGAGATTTTAAAGAAAAGCATAAACAAAAACATGTTAAATAGTAGTTTCAGATTAGTTACTATCGTTCATTTGCCTAATCAAGAGCCGCGTGTGACAAAATCACATCAATAGCAACATTAATTTTGAAATGTGCAAATCCGACAATGAAGCGAAATTGGTATTTTAATATTATAATGTAGCATAAGTTTTATAGGCAAAGACATATGTGGGAGAAATTTAAACATAGAAAATGTATATAACCGTGGGTCTATTATCATATTTTCTGAAATTAACGTGATTAATAAATAAATTTCAAAAATAAATTTATTGAGATTTAAACTGTGCTATTAAACCTATATTCTTTGTTGGTAATATAATCGTAACTAATTTAGTTTTTTTATTTTTGCAGGTGAGTAGCGGTTACTTCTCGAAAAGGGTAAAACACTGAGAAATCGAGTCTGCAGTCCGTACAGGTAAGGAATAAAAGACAACTAAAACCGCGGGAGAGTCGCAGAACGCTGAAATTGAACGCCACATTTTCCATGGTGGTCTAAATTCTTCCTTTCTTTCACGTGTTGCATGTTACGCTAAACAGAATAAAATAACTAAAAAAAATGTAAGTGAAAGTTGAAAAACATAAGTTTTATTTACATATAGTTGGAAAGGGATGACTAAAGAGGAGCAGATATCTTAAACTGTGTCAGTAAACACATTTAAAATGGGGAAGGGCGTGATAGTAATAAAGTATTGTTTTAATTGTATTAAAGATGAACAATACATATTTATTGTTTCAACTTATTACTAATTTTTGAAGTTAGTGTCAACGAAATACGGAATCGACCATTTCCAAGTAATGTGATGAACGGAATTCAAGATTGCCGTCGTACAGTCAAACGCAATTCAAGTTGGTCAGCGTTTAACCACAGCCACACTTCCGGATTGCTGTAGCCAGATCCGCTAAATCAAACCACGTCTTGTTCTCTCTGCAGTTGCGATTGTGTTCGTTATCGCAGTAACTTGCATTTATCGCCAGTGTTTGCCAGCGTGCAATAATATGGCACCCAGTAGACACTTGTCATTTTGTTCTGAAGTCGTTTTGATTTCGGCTGAAGGCATAGTTATATTTCTAGGAATGCCGTACTAAATTAATATAAAGTGGAGTTATTTCCCGTAATCACTCATACTGTCCAGTTAGAGACACTTTGAATAATGGAAGAACAATATAGTCCGTAGGTTCGGCTGTTTTTTTTTTCGGTGCATTGCTTTTTGTTGACCATCGTTATGTGTAACTCATTCTAGCAACCGTTGTATTTTAACGGTTTGTCAGATTATTTGTGTTTTTCACTCATGTACCGCTCCTGGCCAACCAGAGTGAACGTGATTGCTGTGCTTCATGGGAATGCATGTTGTAAAGCAGCTTTGAGGCATCTGCTTTAGTGACATCGATTCCCATGTACGCTGTGTCGTAGCTATGCTTCCACTGATTTTTACCGCATCAGATTAAAAAGATTTTAAATGCTTCCATTTGCGAATAGATTCTATACATTCATACTGATAAATGTACGAGGAGTAGCTATTGCTTTTAAATCTCTTTATATTTAAATTCTTCGCACTGAGTGCGTGTATTCATATACATCCCATCCTTGCCAGGTATCATCTAGGTCCTACGAGTTTTAAACTAAAAAAAAAGCAGAAAAATTATATGTGGTGTGAGAATTATTTGTGAGTTATGTGAAGCAATGAGCAAGACAAATGGAGTTGAAGCGTACTGGGTGTTTCTTAGTTNGTGAGAATTATTTGTGAGTTATGTGAAGCAATGAGCAAGACAAATGGAGTTGAAGCGTACTGGGTGTTTCTTAGTTGTTTTTAAACATGCATTTGTGCTTTTAAATTTGGAAATTCTTGAACTAATATTTTCCCCAGTCCAATAATTTAGATATTATTGTAATAACATAACTTAGATTGGTATTTAAATTGTGATATTAAAATATAATTTTTTCAGAAGTGTTGCTGTATAATAATTGGTTTGAGGAAGTAATTATTATTTTCAGTGCCACTATGAGGATAATCAATCGTGAATGCATCCCATTTCANTGAGAATTATTTGTGAGTTATGTGAAGCAATGAGCAAGACAAATGGAGTTGAAGCGTACTGGGTGTTTCTTAGTTTTTTTTAAACATGCATTTGTGTTTTTAAATTTGGAAATTCTTGAACTAATATTTTCCCCAGTCCAATAATTTAGATATTATTGTAATAACATAACTTAGATTGGTATTTAAATTGTGATATTAAAATATAATTTTTTCAGAAGTGTTGCTGTATGATAATTGGTTTGAGGAAGTAATTATTATTTTCAGTGCCACTATGAGGATAATCAATCGTGAATGCATCCCATTTCANATAATTGGTTTGAGGAAGTAATTATTATTTTCAGTGCCACTATGAGGATAATCAATCGTGAATGCATCCCATTTCAATGCAATAAGCGTGATAAACATTACTAATTAATATTTTTGGAAAATATTTGTCTTAACGTTATGAAATATAAATATATTTTAGCTTCATAATTTTTTATAAAGAAAATAATTAAAATTAAATTAAATGACTTTTTATTAGCACATTTTATCTTAGAATCCTACAACAATGTCCTCAGAAAAAAAATTGTGGTATTCGAAAGTATGAAGTATATTTTTTTAGTTGAATCCATTTTTAATCTCCTAAATTCATTTTCAATTCCGTGAATGATATATTCATATAACTGTTGTAATATGGGAGTACTACACACCATTTCTGGGGCCACGGTGGTCGAACGGTTAGACTGCTCGCCTCCCACCAAGGCGAACCGGGCTCAATACCCGGCCGGGTCACTCCCGGATTTTCGCAAGTGGGAATCGTGCCGAACAATGCTGCTAGTCGGCGGGTTTTTTTTTTGTCGGGGATCTCCCGTTTCCCCCGCTCTTGAATTCCGGCGCTGCTCGGTACTCACCTCTCTTCACCACCATCGGCTCTCAAGACCTCGCTGTTAAGAGCCGTCCAAATCTTCTTCGCTCACTCACTTTCTGCAATTCCTCGTGTCCTCAATGGGTAATACTCCAAGCAATTTTATATTTGTCAAGTCTTTCAATGCATAAAATATCGGACTCCGATGTACCGAAAATCGATATTTTTCGTTCGATATATCGTTTAGTAAAACGATACTGTTATAAATAACCAATATAAATTATATGGATTTTTTCCCCCGATATCAACATCCCTAGCCGCACTCTCCAGCCACCTGCAACTTTCCCTCTCCACAGGAAAAGGGAAAGGACCGGGGACGGCACTTAAAGGGCAAGGGCGAGCCCCGAACGAGGGCCTAAGAGCGTGACGTGCGACTTAGTCGCCGCAGTTTAATAAGTGCGTCCCTAGGGCCCTTCACGCTGGGTCGAGGGCGGGAAGTATTTAGCGCCGCCCTACCTGCCAGCACCTGGATACTCCACGGCTCTATTAAATACCGCGCGCTGAGCAGTGGGCAGCGACTCTCTTGGAGCGCAGTGGAGTGGCGAGGTTTGGGCCGCTCTCGACACCAGAGGTCTTCAGAGTGAGGTGAGCATGTTTTCGCCAATCTTGTGGCTCAGTTGTTCGACCCAAACTTGCTCCTCCTGCGCCTGATCCGTGAAGGTATAGNCAATCTTGTGGCTCAGTTGTTCGACCCAAACTTGCTCCTCCTGCGCCTGATCCGTGAAGGTATAGCAGGAGACACTTTTCAGAGCATTATTACTAGGGGAGTGCGATCAGGAATTCCCATAACTTTCACACCGTCGTCGTTTTGTCACATCAGACTTGCAACATATAGAGAAAATATGTGCATTATTACACCAGGCTGTTTTTGGTGCGCACTCCCCACAGACTTGGACTGCGTCCGTAACCTCGATGGATTTGAGCTTGGTCAGTGCTCTAATTGACAGTAGTTGAATACTGCCAATAGAAAGAGTAACGCCCTTTCCAATCGCAGTGGGTGGATGTTCTCCACCCGAGAGTGGTTCCACCTCACCTGTCAACAGCAACGTGCAGAGTTGAATCCGCACGCGCCACCTTGATGGGGCCGAGGACTATCCTCACTCTACAAACCCGCTTTGTGAACGAGTCCTCTTACTAGGTGGACCAGACCGTCGACCCTTCATTAATGAGCACCAACCCTTCGAAACTGACACCGAAGGGAGCCGGCACGCTTGCTTTCCAGGGCAGCGGCTACCGACCCGTCTCATACGTGCAGTGCCCGCCCTCCAGGCAAGTACCCACCTCCAGATCTCCTTCTAAGCAGAAGGTTCAACCACTGCCACCCAGAGTCCGACCCGCGATCAGCACGGCCTAAGCCGGGGCTTTCACACTGATCCCCTGGGTACCCACAGTTTTCAGACATGCACACTGAGTTTTCACCCAGAGCAGCCCAGTCCCTCCAGGCCGCCAGACAGACCCTTCATCGTGNCACTCATTACAGGTTGGTTGCCAGACCACAGCCTGTACCCAACCCGGCCCCACAGGGCCAGTGAGGTGAGCAGGGAGCAGCGCCGGAACGCAAGAGCGGGGGACAACCCGCCAACCAGCGGCATCGCCTGGCACGATCTCGACATGCGAAAATCCTGGTTTGCCTGGTTGGGAGACGAGTAGTCTGACCACTACACCACCGTGGCCCCTGGCTCTCTTTGGACACTGAACTGCAAGGCTGTGGGCTGTTTACGGTAAAAAATTGAACACGTTTGAAATTAACCTTTCTAAAAAAATCGCTGCCCGTAACTACGTACATAGTTACAGCGTGCATTGGCATTCAGTCATCCAGTTAAGCTGGCGGCGAAGAAAAAAAAAAGTCCTAATACTTGGTGTTGTTTTGCGAGCGAAACATTTAAATGTGTATCCAGTGAAGTTAGTTTTCTCGTTTTATTTACATTTTATCTGCTGTTCACGGTTACTTCAGACTTTTCTGAAGCCCTGCTGAAGTTCTACTTCCAGGATATTCCTCCGCCTCGTGCAAACAAAGCTTAACTGAGTATAGGGCATTACACCAAAGGGACACTGCACACTGCGCACTCAGTGCCATATGGTTTTCCACAAGAACTATTTCTTACTGGGCATTACCAACACACTTTTTTTCCCCTGTATTTATTTATATTATGTATTTATTTATATTAATTATTAATGAAATATTATATTTTATAGACATAAAACAGGTAAAAGATCCATTTAACTACAAATAAGGTACTTTATATTAATATAANAAATATTATATTTTATAGACATAAAACAGGTAAAAGATCCATTTAACTACAAATAAGGTACTTTATATTAATATAATTACAAAACGCTTGTAATATGTGACATGTGTAGAAAACAACCAAGCACGGCATACAGGGGGTGGTTTTTGAAAGGTTTGTTTTAAAAAGTGTAAAGATATCGTGAATAGACTATATTAAAAAGTTTCTTATAAGCAACATTTAAATGGCTAACAATTCCAAGAGTTCTCTTCTATGGCGCGAGAATAAAGTGATCAGACCCAGAAAATGTGGCGCCTGTTTTTGGCGCATGTTGCCAAAGTAAACATAGAAATTTTTTAAATTCAATTTTCGTATTCAATACAGAGCTTATTAAAAGAATTTTTTTTTTAAGATATTTATTTCCGATGCCTGGAAAAATATTGATTTCCATAAAATATCTTTGATAAGTATCGACGATTTATATCGATATATCGTTGATATAATATCGTAATTTTGATATATCGATATTTTTCCAACAGTGCAGCAGAACAGCGCCGGGAAGTAATTGTCCTCGTGCGCAGATAGAGCGGAAGAGGTTGAGGAGGAGGGCGCCCCCGGCTGAAGTTGAGAAGCAATTTCCTGGCGCTCCGTTTCCGCCGCGCATTTGCAAGCGGACGCCCGCGAGTTGTTCAAGCGCGGCGTCGCGACGTAATTCGCAGATACCCGCAAGCGGCCCTCGCCGAGTCTCCAGCCAAGCAAAGATTACCAATCAACTAACAGAAGAAGTCGAAGAAGGCTCCATAAAATATATAGTGCTTGGCTGGAGTGTGCCTATGAAAAGTCATATACCTTTGGATTAATAAGTCATCCGGCTGGCATTTAAGACTGCGAATGTAGCATTGTACAACGTTGATAGCTTTCCAGAGGCTGTAGAGGCCTTGAAATAAATACTTTGTCGTGAAAAAGAGGAATATATGGCCAAGAATTCTGGTTGTAGGGTTGTTTGTGTAGACTGTCTTGAACTACGTATAAGAAGATAATATTGATTATGTGAAAAGTGAGCATGTTGTTTGAAAGACATTTCGTGAATGGTATAGAGAATGGATTCTCTTTTTTTATGTTAGTAGATGTATGTAACAATGGATATGTTTTCAATGAAAAAAAAAAGTTTCATTTCCCGCTGGCATTGTTGAACCTTGACCTAGCTTGCCTACTTCCCTGATATAGAAACTAGATAGCCTTGGTTTTCACATCTGTCACTGCATGTCGGTACTGTAGGTGAGCATGATAAAAAAAACGAAATTAAATAATGTGTAAATATACGATGATTTGAAAGTTAATACTCAAATATCTCCTGTGTAGGCCAATCATTTGAACTCGCACAATCAATTATATGGTTAAAAAAAAGTTAAATATATTGACATGAAGTGCACAAAATTTAAAGTCAATTTATATTGCAATATACTCTAAGCAGGTTGGATGCAGCAGACTTGGAAGTATGCTGCTGAAGTGGTATAAATGTGACCCCGACACTAGGAGGGGAGGGGAGGGCGAAGGTCGAGCCGGGTCTTGCCAGACCTGCTTCAGAGTAGTATACGGTGAAGATAGGTCCATACGTAAATGTCTGTATGACTGGCCATGCTCTGATACACCACAGTTATTTTTCTAGTAAACACAAATTACAAACTAAATCGAAGATCTCGATGGTTAAAGGACAAGACCGTATGCTATAATTAAAGATTGTGAAGTGAAGTAATCAAAGATGGCGGTTCGGTGGAACCGGGTAATCAACAGGCTACTAAATCGAGGTTGAATGGCAAAGCACGAATAAAATATAATATAATGGGCTGGTGATTAAATCAAGAAGGAATGATAGAAGATCAAAGGAAGGTTACTAATGAAAATGAAATCAAATGTGGTGGACATGGCATGACAGACCATGAGAGAACGTATGTTTCCGCAGCTCACTGGGTTGCTAAAAATGAAATCCAATATGGCGGATGGAAATGAGATGGTAGTCGAGCAGAAGTGAGTAATTCGGAAACAAATATGGGTGGTGTAAACAAAATGGTGGCTGGAGTCAGCACCTCTTCCCCCTTTACTTAACTCCGGATCCTGGATCCTGGGTATCGATTTGGCATTGTTTTTTTTGTCTATAAATCATATATATCACTGTTCTGCCCTAGAAAATTATCCCCCTCCCCCCCAAATCCTTCAAATTGATCGTTTTTGCAAATGGGTGGGATCGTTCTTTGCACATAGTGCGATCTATTTTGTTTTTAAGTTAACAAATGGAAATTGCAATGGAAATAGAGAAATTTTGAAGTAAAAGGGGAAATTTTGAGTGGAAAAGGGAAATTCTAACTCCCTCAGGCGAAACCAGTATGGTTGAATTCAGAATATGCCCGCTGTTAAGTGGAGATGGCTGTATGAATTTCCACCTACACGTTTAAAACGAAAGTTTTGTACTACACCACATAGAGAAACAAAATTACTGTAGTTCTAAAAAATATTCAATAACAATACAAGCAAAACCTGTTATTTACAGTAGTTCAACAGCATGCGATGTCTTAATGCACTTATAATTTTGCACTATGAACATGCGAATCGATAAGATTTAAACACCTTGACTGGAGTAGTGCAAAAATTATCACTCGTAATCTGAAACTTACGCGGTTAACTAAGCTTTGACATGTTTTGACAAGTCACGAATGGTCCTGCGAATTAGTTGTAGCACCAATGGTGATATTCGCTTTCAGTTAATGGAGACATTTGTTTTGACTTCTAACTTTCAAGAGAGTTTAATTTAATTTCACTAGTAATAACAGTATTTTTCTGTAGTGATAGAATTTGTTCCTCTTTTGAATGCTCAATCACTACAGTTCTACAAACACACATTGGTAAACTTGCACGTTTTTGTCCCCACAAATTAAAACATTTGCTGTTTCGAGTACAGTTATCACTGTGTGCGTGTCCTGATTATCACTTCTGGTTTAAAAATGCAAATAACTACTTCCCATTTACCACACTACTTTGGTACTTCAAGATTCGTGCTACTATTTTCGCCGTTATTTTCGAAAACGTAGGTATTATGCCCATGTGATGCGTATCAATGGTGCATTAAACTTAAAACGTTCATACACTGAATAGCCCAAAAAAACGGTATAGGCGTGCATATGCAAATAACAGAGGAATGGAACCAATCAGAGTAACGCGATGCGGTCGGCAGCGCCTATATAAGACAACAAGCGTCTGGCAAAGTTGCTAGATCGGTTACTGCTGCTACAATGGCAGGTTATCAAGATATAAGTGAGTTTGAACGTGGTGTTATAGTCGGCGCACGAGAGATGGGACATAGCATCTCCGAGGTAGCGATAAAATTTGGATTTTCGCGTACTACCATTTCACGAGTGTACCGTGAATATCGGGAATCCGGTAAAACATCACATCTTCGACATCGCTGCGGCCGGAAAAATATTGTGAACGAACGGGACAAACGACGACTGATGAGAATCATTAAACGTGACAGACGTGCAACCCTTTCTCAAATTGGCGCAGTTTTCAATGCCTCCTGCATACCTTCAGACATTTGTCGAGTCCATGCCACGTCGTCTTGCGGCACTTCTGCGTGCTCGCGGGAGCCCTACACGATGTTATGCAGGTGTACCAGTTTTGTTGGCTCTTCAGTGTATTTCTATAAGAGATCACATAGTACACGATCGTGTTGAAATGTTTATAATTTGTTCAGTGTTCCGCAGTTAGGTTCTTAATTAAGTTTATCGTGGGCGATGGTCAATTATTAGCAATCATACCATATAATGTATCTTGTATGAAACAGTCTGAATCTAAAACGGCTTCTTGACGAAACTTAAAGTAGTCAGAATAACCTCTAAACGCACACAGAAATTCACATTTCTGTACGCAACGCGTTAACAAATGATAAAAGTTTCCTTTTTCTTTAAAGTTACAATTTTTTCATTCAACTTCTGTGGTACTGGTTTTTTCGTACAGAAAATAAAAGTGCAAATGTTGGTTGACCTTGAGCCAGAGCAAATGAAATAACGTATAATTATATTCGGGCAGTTAACGTCTCTGCGGTTTGGATGCATTTCAGTTTAACAAAGAGTGGCTAAAATAATTAACGATCCTCAATTAAGAAAATCACACAGTATTCGGGCTCGATCTCTCTCACTATACTTGATTGCGTGATTTCTTGCTAATTAGAGCTTTTAAGAAGAAAATATTTCGGAAATGCGGCTATATTTTTTTGTAGCTGTTTACCTGGCACTGCAGTAAATGTGTAACATTTGAAGTATTAGCACGTAATTATGTAAGAGGTATTGCAAAATTTATTTTTTTGATGTCATGTATGTATTGGAAGATATGATAAATTTGCGAAGTACGATAATAGCAGTTACGAAATTACTCACCTGGGAATCCAACCTTATACGACATAATTTTTCAACGCTAGCACATTAGGCAACCTCGTTTTAGGATTTCTCATTTCAAATACAAAGGAAATAAATGAAATTAAAACTCTTTAAACGTACCGACAAATTCGACCGGCGTTAATCAGTCGACTGCCATGGCTAATAAGTACAAAAAAAAATGTTAACTAATAATTTAATAAAATATACATTTTCGTAACTATTCATGCAAGGGCGAACAAAAGGCAAATATTTACTTTTATGTATTTCAATTGTTATTATTAAAACGAAGTTCTCGAGTCTGTGCCTTCCTTTTTAACTTAAATTCCTTACCCATTTCGAGTATATAGCAAATTTTGCTAGGACAAACTGTCCTGAAATTCAATTTGTGGGGCCGTATTATTTGTTATACTATTTATTGCGTCCTTGTTCTTTCTAATCCTGACACATTGCGTTTATGTCCAACATGGTCGGTCCTGCGCGGCATCCAAAAGTAAAGAATGAATGTTTAAAGATGACTTATTACATTCATGCACACATTTTTCATCGAAATTAAACTTCAGTGAGACAGATGAACCCAACGTAGCGCAGGAGTTGGTATAACGGAGCTACATAAGGGGGGGGGGGACTGGAAGAGTTATGTAAAGGAAAGGGAGCTGTGGAAGAGGATTATATGTTACGTACAGTATATTTATAGAAACATTGAGACATTCTCTCCACACTGTATTTACTTGTTCTTCCTTTTTGTTATCGATTTCCCTTGATGGTCCTACAGCTTCAAATCGTGGTGATACGCCATGTCCTAATGATTGTGATGCATATTATAGATGCGCTATTTGTGTTTAATTTTTTGTCATAATATTTATAATTTACTTATTTTATTTTTTAACGTTGCTCAAACTTTTTCGTTTTACTACTATGTTTTGCTGCTGTCAGCAATCCACAAAGTTGTAGTTTCGTCAAGTATGCATGCGTTGAAAATCGTTAACGTGAATATAGGCTAGTTAAATTTTGTGCACTTTTAACCTACACAGGAAAATATTTGGGGTGGCGAAATAATTTTTTTCCTGGAATGTACCTTACGTATTTCTCTGTAGGGGCAACTATTTTCATATTTACTACAAAAATATCCGCCACTGATTACAAAATATGCACACTTTTTATCATTTTTACCAGTTGTTTAGTAGCTATTAAATTACTTGTTCACCGCAAAATCAGCGGCGAATGGTGAACTGTTGCAATGTAGGCTGTGTTTTGCTCTGTGCTGTACCTAATTGTTTGCTGGTTTACACGTCTGCCACTTAAACGTAGTAGAGCAGTTGACGTCACAGCACGTGTGTAACGGGTGGCTCGCCGCTTTCTTGTGAGTGGCCGCAGTACATTTAGTTTCTCCCGGCTCCACTCCGGTCACTGGTTCCTGCTGCGTGCACCGAGTGTGTACAGCACCGAGAAAGCACCACCTCACCTCGCAACACTTCACCACACGCCACTGCGCAAAATATAAGGTAGAATCTATTTTATTTAACAAAATTTTTTTAATTATTAAAGTGTTTTTAGTGTTTTCTTTTTATCTCTCTTTAATATTCGTGAAGATGATTTGGAGACGTTTATGCTACAACCAAAACGTTATGACAATGTTGGTAAGCTATTATATTCTAGTATTTACTGTGTGTTGGAAATACTTTGTTAAAGACGAGGGAACATTACGCACGCACTTAAAGGCGATGGCATTGTAACTACGTATTTAGGACTACCACGAGAAGTTGGGACGTTGTTGCGAGAGCACGAGAAGGCTGCACCGTAATTAGTGATACGCGAGACGCAGCTCAGTTTACACGTAAGCAGTTTAATTGGCGGCTTAATTTGACCTCTCGTTCTCTCCAGCCTCATTTCTTCCTCGGAGAGTGTGAGAAATGACGCGTTAAGATCCGCGTTTGCCAAAATAACTCTTTACTACAAAAAAAATTGAGTTAAGATAAAAATTTGAAAGTGTTCAAAAATTTCAATGTGTTGTTTTATTTTAAAGTTTACTTCTTAACAAAGTAATAATATCGTACGTAAAAAAATAAAAGCATAAAGGTTTGTTAATATATTTTTTAACAACTAACCTGCGAAGAACTTCATATTTTTAACCAATTTGCACTATCAATATACGACCTAGTGGTTTCCATGCAGCTGCCATGTTTTCATTACTTCGACTGAAGGCTTTTTTACTCCAGTTATGTGTACATATTGCTAGGTTACTTCGCTTCCCCTGTGATCCGTCTAAAAATCACTAATGTCAATTATATTAATTCCGGCTTGCCTATGGTAGTATTTAGTGTTTCAAGTTTAGCGCCAAATCAACCTGAAAGAATAAAAATTAACGACTGTATAATATCCCTCCTCAAAAACTTAAACTACTAAAACATGAAAAGCTGCCATGTATCATTGTTCCCTCATTTTAATCTATGAGCAAATTTAGAAATATGAACGTTACTTTTAACAGCTTTCATTGAAATTAATATGTCAGCTGTTGTTTTAAATGCTTTATCGACATGCGTTTATGGTTCCATTTTTTTTT
This sequence comes from Clitarchus hookeri, assembly GCA_002778355.1. Classification (NCBI taxonomy): domain Eukaryota; kingdom Metazoa; phylum Arthropoda; class Insecta; order Phasmatodea; family Phasmatidae; genus Clitarchus; species Clitarchus hookeri. The sequence continues at coordinate 704,869 of NQII01000600.1, forward strand.
CTGTTTTGCATAGTTTAGCTTTTTTCAGTATTTTTATATTCATTTGTTTATCATGACGTACATAAATTGTGCACACAATTCCACATTTAATTCTGTGCAAATTTAAAAAAAAATGTATTCAATGGAACTTAACGAATATCGGACAATTCCTTGAAAACTTACTCATTAGTTGACATATCGGGCCGTACACGATACCCAATGTCATAGCAATTTTTATGTAAATTTCCCTACTAGTGTTTATGCTTTCAATGGGTGGCAGTTCTGCACACACTTGTTGTCTGGTTGGCTCCCATATTTACATATTTTATACCCATGGGCATGCCTAATGGCGGGAAAAACTAGTATGTTCTCAGTTTCTCTTATATCCAAGCGCTCAAACTTTCGACACGTTGCACACTTTACTTACTACCTCACACCGTACAAGCAAGTTTTTATACAATATGAGGTTTTATAAAACTTTATTTTGTTGTAAATGCAGGTTAATGGGTATAAAATATAACCCGAAGAACTTAAAAAGACGCTAGTTGACTTAACGAGACAAATAACTTCGAAACTCTATCTCTCGCATATTTCACAGTGGGAAGTTAAGGTTAGTGTGGTAGAGCGTGATGCAAACCTCTGCATTTTAATTTAAGTTCAAAATACCGTCTAGTTACGAATTTTCTATGCGAAGTTTTCAATTGTTTTACATGGTGTATTATAGCTGCTTATATCTCATGATTTTGTTAGGAAATATTTATTTTCAGCATTGGTTATGGTGCAGCTCAGTCGACTGGTTGTTGTTTGCTATCTAACGAACAGGTTTTTCATCTAACCAATTTAATTTCTATCGTTTAAATAACTGTAACAAAATCAGAAAAACTTTATTTTCAATACTATAATCATTTGTTTTCGGCTACTGGCCGAAGGGCATTCACAAACGTACGATCGTGATGATCGTTGCGTGTTAATCATTAACGTAAACTGTAAGTGTACGCCATGTGTGTATATCTTATGACAGTATATTCGCGGTTTCTTCACAATTTTTGAATCAACCTTTGAAAAAAACCACCGCATGTGTGACATGTTTGGTCTTTTCCTAAATACTTAATATTTCACAAGCGTTTCGCAAGTACTTCTGTTAACATTAAAGTACCTTATTTTTCGTTAACTTAAACTTTTACTTATATTTCAACTATGAATTATAACTTTTTAAATTTATAACTAATATGAATAAAGACGGTGAAAAAAAAAGTTGTGTTGGTAATGCAAACTATTACTATACTGAGTGCGCATGAATTCGGTGCGTTGGCCCTCTGGTGTAATTTTCTTACGCTTTATTTATATGAGGCGGAGGACAAAACGTATTCCATTCTAGAACCAAACTGGTGCTCTTTATTCCAACCTTGGCGACCGAGTTTCGCGTCATTCTCCTAATAGCTGAAACCGGTATCTCAAGCAGTAATTGTCACATCGGTTTAACTTCACCGCAGCATATAAAATTTGTTATATCCAGTAAAAGTTGTCACGCGATTATGGATCGCACAATATCCCGTGAAGCGTTACGTGTAGTCAAGAGTCCTCCTACCAAAGGTAACAGCCGTCTCTTTATAGGCCTCTATGTAGTTAAAATTTAACCCTCTCCTCGGGTGGCACTTGTGGCGAGAATAAGCCTGTTCGCTGTAAGCAACTGGAGAAACAAAACCGTATTTCTCCTGTCCATGTCCTTAACAACAGTAACCAGAGCCGCAATAAGGATAGGATTATATTCAAAAAACTACTTGTGAACAGCAGTGAATGACATGCTATGTAGGCCTACTGATACTAAACAGTTTTTGTAACAGTTAAGACTTTTTTTTTTATGTGCCTGTCGGTATATTACAGGGAGAGAGCTACCACTTGGCAATAATTTGAGGGGATGGTAAAGGGGAAGGGGGTGGGGCAAAACACCGGACCTCCTAGAGTCGGCGCCTATTGTTACGAACTAGCTTTTCAGCCAATGTACTTGAAAGATTATGAGAGAATGCTGGGGGCGTAACTCAAATAATGACTCGTTAATTCGGTAGTGCAAAACAGTATCTGATGAATTTATTACAATTTACGGTTATACAATTATTATTTATATTAGCATTGACCGGGGGAGCTTTACATTGAATTTAATATTATGTTTATTGTTACTTCACTCACGCCATTTTAAATAACCCTAACCGGAACGTCATCACCTTGTTAATGTTGCCGGAGGCTGAATCTAGGAGACGGTTAGCGACGGCCGGACACCCATCTTCCTGGTCTGCTCCGCTGGTCGGGTCGCCAAAGGACTAATGATGAATGACGACGACGAGACGGTTAACGACGGCCTATATCAAGCGCGTGGTTCTGCGGCCGCGCTCAGTGACCGGTGGAGGGGATTTCTGCAACTGTCGACGACCAAATGGTGGCGTTGCACTCCCGCTCGTTTATGTTTGAAGGTGTGATCAGGCAAGCCGTTCAGCTAAGGCCTGACCACACCGTAACACTATGCGCACGACTAGACGATAGTGGCTGGCAGGCGATAGCGCCAGAAGAACGCAGTGAAAGCTATAGGCTAAAAGACGAGGAAGACCGATGCTCGTCTTCTGCGCATGTACCCCAACACTGACCTACCCCACGCCAATACAACTGTCAAAGTCACGTGGCTAACAGTAATTAACGTGTTTGTTTATTTCTTAATTAAAAAAAATATATATTTTTTATATGAATAAAATACTTTTACCAATTTGATTTTAATCTAATTGAGTTAAACATTGATTACAAGAAGTGTAAAACATCTCAAAGATCTTGTTAACGTAAACAGTGTTTCAACCTCAAATCCTATACATGTCGTTTATGAAGGTCGTATTGGCAGGTGAGCAGTCCACAATGTTGGGACACGGAGAGTGGCTACTGCGCACCTCGAGCGCGCACTATACTCCATTTCCTCTTTACTGTGGAAGCTGGGGAGAAACAAAAGAGCAGCGGGCGACTCTACAAGCTGGCGGGGGAGGGAAGGATTATCGTCGTCTGCTGCACA
>NQII01000600.1:708001-727338 GCA_002778355.1 Clitarchus hookeri
TTTTTTTTTTTTTTTTTTTTAGAAATGTACGCTGTCGGAGAGCTGCTGTAATCTTTGGTTTACATGCAAACATAAGTGGTTTTACATAAATGTCCCCTCCCCTTCTCGCGCATAAAAATCAGGTAACGTTTTTGACAAACTTATCTGAAAAAGTATTTGCCTATTTATGTGTGTGTCTGTGTGTGTGTGTGTGCGCGCGCGCGCGTGTGTGTGTGTGTGTGTGTGTGGGTGGTTGTACTCTTAGATAAAGTTTTGAACGTATACGATTTCAACTAGGAATGGTAAAATCGGACAATGTCGCGTTTTGGCATAAAATACAACCTTCAATATTTCCGAGAACCAATTAACACTAAGCTAAATTGGGAAACGAAAATTCGTCCAATCCGGGAGCAGCTCTCGGTGTTACGCTGGCCTATATCGGGCGCGTTGTTGAATATTTTCGGTCCCGTTTACTGTCCCGGGGTGGGGAGGGTTCTGGAGATCCTTGACGAATAAGTCGCCGACCAACCATATCCCAGACATGTTCGATGGTCGACATGTCAGGCGAACGTGCAGGCCAGGAAAGCAATGGTACCCGTCGTTCATTGAAGAAGGTTTGCACATTCCTCGCCGCATGTGGCCGGGCATTGTCCTGCTGAAATATGGCACGTGGATTCGCCCGAAGGAGGGGCAGTACCTCGGGCTCTAATCTCTCTGCAATCGTAATCACTTATTGCTGGTACACAGTTCTACACCCATCCTCATAGTCTGGATTCATTCGAGCCATTCTTTCTGGATGTCGCACTTCTCGCTAATAATAGTGTAAGTTCTGGTTCGATCAGCTGTACGACTGCGATGCGAGCGTGACCTTGAGTTGGCGCCGCGCATGCGCGAGTTGCGGGTGGGGATCCGCGGCGACCGGCGGCAATTTTGGGCGTCGGCGAAAATAATTTTCGGGCGATATATTTTGTGACTCCGATGTGCTGGCACGCTGAATTTTGCACCAAACGTAATATCTTGTCTATATCTGCCTAGTAAAGCCACACAAGCCAAGTAGCCTTCACGTTATTTTCATTCAAGTCCCACATCCCGAAGAAGATATTACCTGCGATCGCAGAAGTACTCACGTGAAACCCAAGGCCGTGTTCCTGACACGTCCACACCTCGATTGTTTTGCCGCTGTTTCTGTGGAAGACGCAGGTCGTGTCACTGCTGCCAACCACGACCTAAGGCTGCGCGCACTTTCCCGTCGTGAGTCGGGAACGCCCGGTCCACAACACGACACTGCGAGGTCCCAACACTTAACCTTGATTCACACACATCGACGACACGCAACTACTTCTGTTTCCCCACTCCACGTGTATAATTTAATACTGTTATCGATCCGTGCTATTTATACTCGCAGCTTCTACCGTGACCTGTTTACTGTGACCACTGGGACCCCGGCCAGCTAGCGTTCGCCCGCGATCATGTTTTCCAGTCCTTTTCTCAGCGCAACTTCACAGCGGTGACCACAAGAGTGGTTTTAAATTATTTCTGGAAGAAACGTAGCGTTGTATTACTTTGAATACGACCTGCTAGCTCGACTAGAATAGCTCGACTATAATTGTTCAAATTTACGCCAAAGTTATTTGACTTCTTCAGTTACTTCACTTGATTTGTCGAGCCACATTAACAGTTAATTAGCAAATCAGATCTACGAGTTATTGTTCACAGTTATATGGCGTTATGCTGCATAAATATTTGATCCATCGATGAATAAATTATTTATACATATAATTTTACTGTACATCACTTATCCTTAGCATCTGAAGATAGACAAAATCAAAAAGGAAGCAAGCACTGACACACATCTTGCTTCATTAGTCGGTGATTAGCAGCCAAAGTCTTTACTTCAACAACCTTAATTCTTAACGTATTCTAATAATTTTTCGTGTGTCTGTATATATATATATATATATATATATATATATATATGTGTGTGTGTGTGTGTATATATATGTATATATATATAATTTTTTGGCATATCACAAAAAAATATATTATTTACCCCCTTCCCCATTTTTTTTTAATTTACCACAAAGTAGTATTTTTATGTCAAATATCTCGGCAGTGAAGTTCCTTTATTATTAAATGTTATCTAACAAAATTTTGTGAGTTACAGATATGTATGCATAAATAAAATTATAACAATACAAGAATAATTAGTACACTCTATAGCATTCAAAATTCTGTAAATATAACCACAACATCACTTTTTCCACGCAGAATTCCTGTGATGTTTTTTTTAGAAGAATTGCGGCCCATTATAACGAAACATCACAGGAATTGTTCGAGTAAAATGTGATACTGTGGTTATATTTACAGAACGTTAAAATGCTATTGAAGTCAAATAGTACTGAAAGCGGACTATTGTCGTAATTATCACGTAGTCATATGTTTTCAATTTGTTTTCCTGCTCAATTCGAATATTGTATTTCGGATATGTTTAGTTGTAATTTTAAGACAAGCTTATTGAGAAAGCCAACCTCCTCTTAGTCGAATGACATGAAAACGGGGACGTAAAATTACGAATACCGTTCGTTCACCGCAAGAAGTAATTATGGTAAACACAAATCCTACGCGAGCCAGTGTTTAGCTTATTCGCATAATTCACTATCAAACAAAAACACTTTTCTAATAAATCGTAAAATAAATACTCTTATATGGATTTTGATTTAAACTACACCATAAAAAACCAAATAAAACTAACCATTTCGACATTTTTGTTTTCCATTACTGTAAAAATTTCTTCTAATTGTATAAGTTCTACTATAGTCCATAACGTAGCATGCAGGGGCGGCTACAGGTTGCTTACGCAGTATGATACACAATAACTTCGAAGTCACTACAGAAGTTTTTAAAATACATTGAGAATGAATTATTAAGGATGTGTGATTTTCCAACAAAACTAGTTTTCACTGACTGCAGTAAAAAACAGTAAATTCAGCTAAAAAAATTGGGAGGTATTGTATTATAAAAATTTACGCTTTTAGTGCTAAACATTCATCTCCAGATATCATTTAGAAGATAACGCGAAGATTAATTATTTCATGCAAAATTTGTGTTAGTCCCGTGTTGAGGGAATTTACATGTATAAATATAAATTTAAACTTACGACACCGTTACTCTCGAAACGCATAGGGCTACAACCTTGTTTTACACTGATGTCCCTCTTCACATTTTAATGTCGTCTATATTTAGAGAATAACAACACTCGCGTGCCAGAATTGAGGTCAAATAGACAAAGGAATCAATGCGACGAACAAAACGGAAACCGACTAGGCGATCACTTGGAACTCACGTCAATATAACCTGCTGGCAGAGCACCGCAGCGGCGTGCACTATCTAGTTTTTCTGTCGCGCAGTTTTGCTGTCTGTAGTCAAACTAACGGTCATCTAACGGCGAAAAATTACACTAAACTAATTCCTCTAATTTTTCTAAAGTCCAGTAAAATATAGCACTTATGCAGTTTTAGCAATTTACGCACAATAAAAATAAATTATATAAAATAATTAAATAATAAGGGGAAGCAGAACGAGTAACGTAAATATTGTAGAAGTTGAAAGATGCTACTAATAATCATGCAAAGTTCATCTTCTAAATAATTAAACAACAATTAAATCAAACTTGCTTTCACGAACTGAAGTATTGTACAAATGAAATGATTTACTTTAGTATGGAATGTAACTGAACCAGGCTTTAAACAACATTATGTACAGGAACAACAATCAGAACAGCTATTGCAGAAAATTTAAAATTTCATTTTCCAGTTTATTGATAATTTTACAACAGCATTTTCTGCTACACTTATATTGCTGACAATTCAATGTATTTGACACGACGAAGTTCAATCAACAACATAAACAGCAGTCGCGAACCAGAACGTCACTGCGTGGTTTTCAGATTTATCTTACTTAGCGAACTAGCACTTTCTTTACCCGGAAATATCTGCCGAGAAACAGCATTAAAAGATTTGTTTATAATTTATAATATGGTCAGATAACCGATCCTTTATACAGATTTTGTGGAACTGGCCCTTGGAGAGTGGAAAGAGAAGTGATAACTAACGTTAGTTTATTTGGTTCTCTTCACTGTGGCGCCACAGCTAGCGTGTATAGGCCCAGGAAACGTGCTCCAGAAACGCGGAGGAACGGTAGCGGTAACGTGAGCATTTTTGAAAGCCGTTAAGGGGTAGTATCCACTCCATCTTCGAATTTTCTCACAAATCTTCGCAATGAAAATGTGTCACCAGAAATAAAAAATCAAAGCTCGACATGACATAGACGACCACTTAACGAATTTTTGTAAATTCGTAGGGTTTCAATTATACCTGTATTTTCCCACGAGCGATTGAAATTATTAAATAATTAGGTAATGTTTTATTACGGTTACAGATGTGAAACTAATCATACAAGAAAAATAAGTGGGATGTTGAAATAACTGTTAAAATGTTCCCTATGCCTTGACGAGCTTGTTTTTTTAATATTGACTCTGAAAATTAAGTTATGGAGGAAGATACGTATATCCAAGATGGCAAGGGTACTTCCCCCCTTAACCCGTTCGGCCACGCATTATTTTCTGAATTCAATTGTTGCAATCTCGTAATTTTTCGACCTGAGCTGTACGCCTTTCTGACGACCAGTGAACAACTTGATACGTTCTCGACGATATTTTCAATAACCAATCATCTCAAAGAGGTGTCGAAAATTCCTTAAATCAGATAAGCCACAATGAAAGACTCGCAAAGTATCGGGCACTGATGCATCACTGTGTACTGTACCGGCTACAAGTATCACTCATATGCAACATGCCCACGCCCGTGGACACAGTGACTGAACGGGTTAAGAGCTATTCTTCTCTTTATTTTGTATCCTTCCACCATATGTATAATTTAAATGGCCTTCGGCCCAACCACTTTATTTCTGCACCAGTAAAGTAATAATGTATGTGGGAAGTGCACCCAGGGTAAGGCAACACCCTCCGAGTGACGGTCTTTCCAGTAGGCGTAGGCGACCGTCATCCCCAATGACAGAAATGAGACCCTAGAATGGAGTGGCGCTGGAATGCAAGGGCGGGGGAAACGGGAGTACCCCGAGAAAACCCGCTGGCAAGCGGCATCGTCCAGCACGATTCCCACATGCGAAAATCCGGGAGTGAACCCACCGGGGATCGAACCCGGATCGCCGTGGTGGGAGGCGAGCGCCCTGGACACTACGCCAACGCTGCCTCTACCAGTAAAGTAAAAACGTGGAATGGTCAGTTCGTCCTCTAATGTGCATAAAGCAAAAGAGCAAACAACTTGATTTGCCATAAATATAAACATTACTCCCGCAACACAGCGTCGACAATTACAATTATTTTGCTTAATTTATTACCAACTTAACAGACGGCCTGCATACCACTGTGTACAGAAGCATACATTCTCTAAACAGGCAGAACTATTATTTTTTTCGAAGGCTGAGTTTGAAAGTGCTTACTTTACCGCTAACAGTATGTACGGCTGTGTTCCTTCCATGGTACAGCAGATACGGTCTGGAGAGTCTTCGTAGCACGCGCGACGTGTTCATAAGCCATAATCCGGCCAACGTATTATTTACGTTCAGTGATTAAGGGGTCCGTCTACCTAGAGTGACATTGCCACGAGTGTCAAATGATCCATCGGCGCTACGCGCAAGGCTCTGGACTAGTGTGCAGTATTCTCGTAGTGCTGCGTGTATCTACGGGACTTTATAAGCGGTGACCTTATCATTTTATTGGTTGAAAGTCTGTGGCAATATTCGCAGGAATTCACCCACAAAATTTTAAGCTATAGAAATCAGAAAATATTGTTTTTGGCCATGTTGAAGAGCTTGAAAATAGTGTTTGCAATAAGCGTGATCAGTTCAAAGTGTTATTCCGCCCTAGTGCGAAGTATTGTTTTTTTTTTTTTTTTCGTGTGGAAACAAACTGCACAGGTGAAATATTTTGTTTTAAAAACGTGTATTACAAACACACTGGAGCCCAGTTCGCGAACCACGTAGACAGGCGCCTTAAGGTGGTGGCATCTTTTCCATCTTGTGTTTATTTATATATACATGTATAACCAACTTTAAAGATTTAGCATTAAAGTTCGAACCTTAATATTACATACAGAACTACTTAAAATAATTCCTGATACCAGAATGGACTGATTTCAGTCTGTATTTGGTCACATGATACTGCAAAAGAATAAATAATGAGTTATTTCGGTTGCATATGCAGCAAAAACAACACAGCCAAAATATTGCGGATATAAAAATATCTGTTACGATATTCCCTATCCCGTCTCAGCCATAGTTTTCCAAAATTTGATCTTTATAGAGTTAGCTATGGTGAAACAAAACAATAGTCCAACATGGAAGGGATACTGCCCACTTAAAGTGAGCGTTTACCACGTTCACGAACTGGAGTTGAATCTCGTCAAAGAAAAAGAATAAAAGGCAGAGGGATGTGGGGTTTCGTGGTCGGCACTAGCTGGTCGGAAGCCTGTCCCAGCTGTCGACCACGCAGGTCGATCACGCAGGTCGACCACACGGGACTCTCGGGGCAGAGGAGTCGAGTGGCGAGGTTTGGGCGGCCCTCGACATCAGGGACCTGAGAGCCCATGTCGGTGAAGCGAGGTGCACTCTAAATTCGAATCAGCGGGAAACCCCTGATTCGCAGAGAAATTCAAAGTACTCGAATCGGTGAAAATGGCTTCACTCAGGATCGGTGGAAACCACTAGCTGTTTTCAGTAAAACAATTTAACTGATTGAATAAGTGACAGCCAACTGCGTCCGCCAAATTAAATATGGCTTTTTTTTTATCGAATCAGGTCAAATAATTACAAGAAATAAACAATTTCCCGACATTCGCTGTTTATATTGCGCAAATTAACGTAATTAAAAAAAAAGTAAAAGTAGCTCGCGGTTCCCATAATTCGAACCAACAGTATCCTGCTGTCAGACCGTCACCTTGCGAATCGAGCTACCAACGCAACGTTGACCTCTAATGGGAAAATATGTGAATTATAATTTTTTGCTGAAAATATGTAGCTTTAAATTGTATGTACTTTCTTTTCGCATTCAGTTTACTTGGTTACGTGAGGATTGCGAAAACAAATGGTACGTATGAATGCACTCGCTTGACTTCATTTAATGCAGTTCAAACCTTCAAACAGAACTCTACGATGGTTACGTGAAAACGAAATGAAACACGCAAAAAAACGAAATGAAATACTGGATGTTCATGTTTCCTCGTAAAATGGTGTTATGAAAGACGAAACTCAAATAACAAATTATATTTTGTGTGTTTTATTAGTTTATGTGTCGTTGTTTCATTTGATACGCCTTGTTTAACTGATCCGTCAGTCTGAAACAATTCACTGAAAAAACAGCGAAAGAAATGGTTGATGAATCAGTGGGAAATGTCACTGAATCAACAAGTGAAGCAAAACTCGTATTTTTCACTAATTCACCAGTTGAATTCACTGATTCAGATTTAAGAGTGCGAATATGGAGCAGCGCCGGTGTGCAAGAGGGAGTGGGCGGAAGATCCCCGAGAAAACCCGCCGACCAACGGCAGAAATCCGGGAGCGTCCCCGCCAGTGCCCGGTCCGCCTTGGTGGGAGGCGAGCGCTCTACCCGGTGCTCCACCGCGGCCCCTTCAGCACGACCTCCTTGCTCCGGCACAACTACATCGCTTCGTCATCTTAGCCGGCGGAGTTTGGCGCCGCGGGCACGACCCACTTCCTCCCTCGCACACCCTTGACTCCTTATCTCCGCGCATATTTCGCGCCCTTCCCGTCTACACTTCCTCATCGATTCCCCGACGCACTCGTCCTTCCTTCCTTCCCGGCAGCCGACCGTGAAGATGGCCATGTTGCCATGGCTACCGGGGCCAGGGACCATTACCGAGTTTTGGTCCAGGGGTTACACGGAGATAATTGCATGAATGGTTGTTAACGCAGTGGCTTACAATGTATAACTACACTCAACTGTACAACACGCAGAACTCATTAAAATTGTCAAAAGGTACTATAATGGAAAATATTTTCCTAAAATTTAGTTAATTTTAAATGTTTTAATGTAATTAAAAAGAGTTTAGTTACGTTAAAAATGTCAGCGTGTCCATTATGGTTGAAACAGGAAGCACACATTGCAAGAAAACCTTCGTGAAGTAGGGCATTTATGTAAAAAAAAAAAGTGGAATATTGTTAAAGAAATTAGTTCTTAACAATATATATTATGTACGTTTATTTCAGTTAACTTTCGTTGCTAAAAGTGATGTGCATGAAATCAATTACTTAAAATATTTGTAAACATTGTTACTAGTTTTTCATTACATAAAACCAGAGTAATTCATTGTGGTAGTCTTGCATGATAATGGTTATTTTACACAACGTACTTTCTGAAGTATCCAGAACGGAAAAAATCGATTCGTACACTGGCTACGGGTTTTGTTCGTGTCTCCGTACTCGACAGCGACAGAAGTGCGACTGAAATCAGTCGACTGTATTGAGCTGACTGTTAGCGATAGTTTAATATATAGACTTGTTCGAAATGTTTAAAGCTCATACAGCCAATAATCATGAATGGTAACGTTTTCCTCCGTCAGGCCCTTTCGCAGAAACACATTCTATTGCCTCACATCACTCTGTTATACTTAGCTCATAATTTGCACAGAAATTTCACATATCTCGAGTTTTAACAGTTTGTTGACTGCTGCAAATAGTATTCATTTTTACCAAATTTTTGGCTGGCAGAAACGTTATTGGACGTCACTTACATTTAACTTTAAAAATAGTTCTAAAGCACTGAAGTAAAACTGTTAATATTTTATTGAGTAGAAGGAGCAGTTTTCACTTTCTACTTAACTTTATTTTAATCGAAATGCAAACTATGCACGTTTTCAATGCATACAATATAATGTAATATTAAATGGTATATTTCGTCTGATCTGTACGTGTTATCAGCAGTAACATTTATCACAAGAGTAGTGTTTTTTTTTTTTTTTTTTTTTAAATAAAACCGCGTTTGTGGTCAAAATATTTTTGAGTATCCTTTACGAGACTTAATCAAAATTATAATAGTATGTTTAAGTCCACAGTTAATTAACACGGAATAGCTCATCCCTGACTTCTGGTTTGCTTCCACATTTTCAAATAAACCTCGACCTAGGCCTCATAGTTACTGGTAGGAGATTTGCAAAACTTCTCCTTTATGGTAAATATTTTGTCAAGTTATAACATATCTTACCACCTGGCAGGTTTTATGATTTAAAGAAAATTAGATTTTGCTTCATAGTTCTAGTAATCTACATAGTTTTCTACTCTGCCATATTTCCTTCAGTTCTCTTGTCTCCCATATTCCCACTGATTTCTATTTTTCTTTGCCATATTGTGAATTAATTTTTTTTTCATAGAAACATTTTTATGTTAACTCATACCACTGTTCCTTCTCATATACTCTCTTTCTCGTCGTGTCTGACATCCTTTCTTTCTCGCCACCTTTATCCTTCAATCGTAAATCATTTATTTAATTTTACATATTTATGTCCATGGTAATAAGTTATTTGTAAGTTGGATCTAAACATCAGACTGCCATTTTGCTGGGAATCGCGAAAGTTGCACATACATCAATTTAAACAGTTTGCAACACGTCTAAATTAAATTTCAACAGTAAAGTTTAATTAGGAAAACCATTAACCGGGCTACTGCACGAAATAATTTAATTAATATAATTAAGCATCATAGTCAGAGAAACGTGTCATTTGATGAAAGCGGGTCCTGGGTGACAGAAAATGGAATCACCTACCGGAGATCGCCTCCGTCGAGGCTGAATTAATCAGCGTGCATCAAAAAAAATCTGCGCGCTCTCTCATGCTGACATAATCTCTACATCTGGAGCATTCGTTTCCAGATCAATTCGAATAATGACACCGCTCGGAGGCAGCCGTGGTGAATTTCGCAACTGATGCTATCTGAGGGGGTTGGTGTTGCTGCAGTGGAGAAAACAAACAACAAGAATACAAACAAGAAAACAAACAAAGTGGTTCCGCCTCCAATCGAAAGCAAATATTCCGCGGCTCGGAATAAATCCATGATAATTACCTTCCATCGCCACGCAGTTATCTCCCCAACAGTGGAAAGCATTGTTGCTGGAAACATTACTCTGGAAAAGTAAACAATGTTCGTTTGGTATTCAAAGCGGCTACGACAAAAGAGTAACCGACATTTTTTTGTCACGGTTTTAATGCTTTATAGTTTAACTTGACGTGGACATGACGGGAATAAGTACGTTACGTAAAAAGTACGTAACTGATTAAACCAAAGAGGCTTGATAATATGAATGGAGATTTTCTATATACTCAATGTTGACAACTTTCTCTTTATTCCTTGAAGATATTAAGAGCAAAAGTCAAAAGCGTACGTACATGCACATTTTTCGTTTTATTCGCTCTGCAAAGCTGTCACCTCGTCTGATTTCAGAATTCCGATTCGTAAATTTAAAAAAAAAAAAAAAAAACGCCCATGACACTGTGATGACCCCAATAAGCAGTACACAGTTTTGTATAATAATTCAGGTATTAAATTATGAAGAAGTTTGGAAACTTGTACACATCTCGTGTGATGCATGTACAAAAATTGAAGGACAGTAAAGTTCAAGGTGAATCATAAAATCAATGCACCGTTACACTGCAAGTAAATCGTTAAACAAAAACGACGGTCTTGATGGAAGAAGAAATGGATCCCCAGATTTGGAAGAGACATTGCGAAAGTGCGGTGGATAATGAAAGTACGCCCATCGAAGTGGTCTATGAATTGTAGAGGAGTTGTAGTGATAAATGTAAGAAAGCATCTCTATCAGAGCGAATGTTTGATGGTTGTCAGAAGAAGAGCCAAAGTAGAGCTTTATGCTGATGAAACAGAACATAAAAGATTTTCGACGTTTTGCGAAGCCATTTTAAACCTTTTTTGACTTGTGAAAATGTAATTAAAATAATAGTTACAGTACCACAACAGGGAATTAAAAAATGGTATGTGGACCAAATTGTAAAAGATAAAAGGAAAAGTGTGTTAGTTTTTCCTTTTAAGTGCGGAACTGTACGGAGACGAGAAAAATAAATTGAAAAATGCGAAAGAGAGAAAGCTGTATTTGTTCCCAACGTGGACGTGAAGGAAAATGCAAGACGTTTAGTGTAGAGATGCTCTGGAGAAAAAAAAACACGCCAGAAAGAAAACAAAATATACGTATTACGGAGCGTCGTTCGAAAAAAAGATTGTTAATGGAAAAAAAGGGGAGGCAGAAGTAGAAAAACGATACATTTAATGAATGGTGTGAATATCGGTAGCCCACATGAAAGGACATGACAAATTGCGGAGTATCGAATGTAGCCGAGAATATTCCCGTAAATTATTTTCCGGTGAGAAAAATAAAATGATAAATGCGGAGCAGAGCTATTTAAACAACTGCTAAACTGGCGGGAAAAAAAATGTAACCAAAGGATGGAAATATTAATAGGACAACAATCTCTCAAAGGAGATGAAAGGACTCTGAAAGAACTCAGAGAGGAGAAGTAAAAAAACATAGCTGTTAATTATCTTTTTGCGGAACTTTTTTTTTTTTTTAGTACAACTGGTAACATTAGCACACATTCTATCTTTAAGTCAGTAGTAGAACATTTATATTCCCGTCGAAATAGTGCAGCCATATTTTTTTTTTACTTTAAGTTCATAAATATGGTATCCTACGTCTAAGTATAATCATACCGGAAGTTCAAAATGTTTATTATATTGAAATGAAATCTTGTGCGCTATGCTCCGTTATTCTTTACGTCTGCGCATATCCTATTGAGATGTGTTTCAAAGGCAAGCTAGGATAAAGTTCAGAGTCCTTTCATCTCCTCTGAGAGATTGTTGTCCTGTCAATCTTCTGCTCCTCTTTATCCTTTGAGCGTCATTTTTCATATGTTGCGTGATATCTGACATGGTGTAATTTTGGCCGTAGCTGGCTGGTAGGATGATCTCTCAGAGAATTCCACTGACCGAATAGTTTGCTTTTCAAAATTCAACGCTGACGCAATAATAATTGCGTGTTATTACGACTTAAAATGTCTTGAATAATTTCAGGATTTCCGTTAATGTTAACATAAAATTTTATATTGCCTATAATATATCGAAGTGCGGGCTAATTAAAGCACAGCTTTAGGCGTTAATGGGAGATCTTAACGGATTCTCCGCCATCACCAGGTCCTGGCGATGGCATGCTGGTTCGGTTAGATTACGTTGAGTCTTTAGCTACCCACTTGATCAGAGGAGTGTGCATTTCTTGGAACTTTTCGTTCGATAGAATTAAGAAATATCATCTGAAATCCGAGTTATAAATATGGAAGTGTCTTTGTTTAGTGTGCCCGTTCGACCCATACTCTACTATAGTGCGTACTATTACAGTTGCAGGCCTAACCCAGGTTAGCATGTACAATTTGTTTTTTTTAATTGGAGTCGGTGTTCGTTATTATTGCTGTTTAACGCCTGCGAGCGGCATCAGAAAGCAATCTGTGGACGGCTAACAAATGAATTGTCACGTTATTATTAGAACCGCTGTGCCCATACCCGAGGCCAAAATATAATCAACGTTGCAAGATGTAAGAGTCTATTTACCTAGCAGTTGGGTGCACTCTGGAATCATTGGTATAAAAGTGTACACAATTGTTGTACTAACACCGTATTCTCTCGCTAAAGATGAAATAGACCGATAGTTATCGTCTACGCTTGTCCCCAACATTCCCTTACTACTTACCATTAAAATGGTCAAAACCACGTGTTTAAACTTTGACGTGGCGTTTGTTCACATGTAATTTTTACAGCATTGTATAGTACTATTTAATTTGTTTAAAATACATTTGTTCCTTTAAACTGGGAGATTCGGAGTGCAATAAAATTTCAAAGCATGTATTTATAAAGAATTCGTTTCGCTGTGTCGCTTATAAGACACTTCGCCACCCCATTACGCTATTTCGAGAAAAAACGTTTCCTCCACAATAAAGAGAATTGACGCAATATAATTACGAGAGCAAAACGATAGAAGTTATTAATTACTACTCTATTGAAAGACACATATTGCAAAAAAAAAAAAACATTTAATACGCTTGACGTTTCACGTGTTCTACGTCACTCAGTGCAATAAGTGAGAAATAAAAACCAACACTCGATGGTTTCAGTGCTCGAAAACACTGCAGGCGAACGCGTAAAGCTTACAGAGATGTAAACTGTTTTTATCACGTAATAAAAATTATAAAAAAATAAAGCACCGCGGTTTTATTCATCCTGCTACCAACTGCACTCGGTCAGTATGTCCGGAGAGATGAATTTTTTTTTCGTGTATTTATCTTCCGCCTGGGACGTAAGCTTCATCCCGCTGTACACTGTTCTTTTTCGGATGCGGTAGTTTTGTTGGTACACTGTTCTCCTACCCCTTCCACGTTATTGCACGGCTATATATAAAATCCAACAGAACGATAACGAAAATTGTGAATTATTATTCCTCTGGGACGTAAAATACACGCACCTAAATGTATCTCTGCAGACTACACTGCGTCGGTAGCTTGTATTTCGTACACCTCGCTGTAAAAAAAAGCTGAGCGTATTTATTTATATAGTTGGCATGCGTGGATAGTATATGATAGTACCTTTGTAGCGTTGGGGTTGTTTAATAATAATATAATAATATTATTATTACCTTTTGGATTTTGGAGTATTTGGTTGTGGTAACAAATAATTAAGATAATTTTCAAATTAAGATTTAGTATATGATTTAAGCGAAGTGCAATGTATTTTCGGTTTTGTCACGAGGTTGTTTATATAGAGATAATTTGGAGGTTATTGCTGTTGTTATTGTTATTGTTCATTTTGTCCTTATAGGGTATCAAGTATGGCTATTGTTATTGTACATTGGTACTTAGAGGGTATAAAGTATTGCAAATTTTCAATCACGTAAAATGACAGAAAACTGTCCTGATTGGCTCTCGTCTCATCGTTGCTGATTGGAGGAGGAGTGTAGCGTGGTCAGGCGACGCAAAAAGCAGTTTCCTTTAACAGAAATACGGCAACCACCGACTAGAACGGACGCGTGAGTTGAAGTTCGAGAAGTTTAAATAAAAGAGTGAGTCAAAAAAGTTAACGTGCGTGGTTAGCACCCATGGCTTATTTTCTATAACTGTTTCGGCTTTAACATTTTATTCTAATAAATTATTTCCCACCAACGCACGTAGCCACTGGGGCGTAGGCAGCCTCGCGTTTGCCTCGTATGTAAATTGATATTCAAGCAGTTCATCTATAATTGCTGCAAGATGTTTCCAATTTCATCCTCGATAATGTAAAACGAGGGATCTTTGTCTGATTTGTCGCAGAAGAAAAACGAGTAAATAAAAAGGGAGAACAGAATTTCAGACTTGTAATTCTACTGAAATGTTACAACTGGCGACCCAAACGTGTGGCTGAAGAAAGAGCTTCGAGAACTACGGTGTTCGGAAACTGTGAATTTCGGCAGAGGTAAGAACCACGCTCGAGAAAGATATCGTACTACACTTCAAAACTACGGGAGACCGGAGATGCGGTGCCCCAAGGGATGCCGATTGCCATCTAGATAACATCTGGCAGATGCTGTACGTAATTTTCCATGCCGAGGGACACCGTGGGGGCAACTCTCCGTGAACCGCAAGGGCTGGAGAAATTTGTTTTCTTATGTTTACAGGTTCAGAAGAAGAAAAAAATTGCAAGTATTGGTAAATAGAGTTAATTAAGGTAAGTTTCTATGTTGTAGTCAATATTGTTTATTTTATGCAAATATGAGTGACAGTAAAGAACAAAACAATTGTGTAGGGTTTGGGGACACTGTGATTCCGCAGACTACAGTAGAGAGGCAAGCGCCTAGTGTGGATCAAGCATTAGGATTGTTGTTAGAACAAATCGAAGCCATACAGAAAGAAATGCAAAAGGTTAGAGTAGAACAAAATAATAGGTTTGATCATTTGGGGGAAAAAATGAAAAGTTTTGAAAACAGAATTAAGAAAACGGAATCACAATTTTCAATAGGGCTGCAGAAAATTCAGACTTGTGAAACTTGGGTAGACCAGTTTAAACAAAATCATAAAGAATTGCAGCAGAATTTAAATTACACACAGGTTGAACAACACGTGTTAAACGAAACAGTAGCTGAATGAAAACAGTGAAAATATTTCCAAAAACACTATTGGAATAGTAAAAATTTGGGTACAAATAAATGAACTAGGGAAAGAGGTACAAATCTTAGGAAAGCAGTTTCAGGAAACACAAGAACACTTAGAAAGGAACGTAGAAAACTTTTTTAGGGAAAGCCCAACAGTAGAACAGCATCTAGATAATTTGAGGGAAGAAATTCTGGAAATTAGAAAGGAATCTAAACAACTTTGTAAAGTGAAATTTAATCAAATGTGCCTAAAGGGATATGTAAGTTATCACTATATAATAAGAGTGTCTTGTTTTCAGATGAGATTATGACTTTTGAAAGGGCAGTGGCCAAATTTTTTGGAGATAATCGGGAACCAAAATCCATACAATTCTTACACAAGTGTGAAAGGGTGTTGNGGGGGGGGGGGAGTTTCAGATGAACAGCAGGTGCAACTTTTCACAAGTAGGTTAGGTGGAGCAGCATCAGAATGGGCAGGATGGAAGAAAACGGAATGGGTAAATTTCGCAGAGGCTAAGAATGCGTTATTACATAAATATTGGGGTATATACACTGAAGAGCCAAAAAACTGGTACACCTGCCTAATATCGTGTAGGGCCCCCGAGCAAGCAGAAGTGCCGCAAGACGACGTGGCATGGACTCGACTAATGTCTGAAGGTATGCAGGAGGCAATTCACACAATCAATCCTGCAGGGAAGTCCACAAATCCATAGGAGTGTGAGGCGGTGGAGATCTCTTCTGAACAGCACGTTGCAAGGCATCCCAGATATGCTCAATAATGTTCATGTCTGGTGATTTAGGTGGCCAATGGAAGTGTCTAAAGTCGGAAGAGTGTTCCTGGAGCCACTCGGTAGCAACTATCGACGTGTGGGGTGTCGCATTGTCCTGCTGGAATTGTCCACGTCCATCGGAATGCACAATGGACATGAATGGGTGCAGTTGATCGGACAATATGCTTACGTATCTGTCACCTGTCAGAGTCGTATCTAGAGCATAGTCCCCAGGGTAAAGTGCGCAACTGCACACGCCCCATACCATGACAGAGCCTCCACCAGCTTGAACAGGCACCTGTTGACATGTAGAGTCCATGGATTCATGAGGATGTCTCCATACCCGTACACGTCCATCCGCCCGATACAATTGTAAACGAGACTCGTCACACCAGGCAACGTGTTTCCAGTCATCAACAGTCCAATGGTGGTGTTGGCGGGCCCAGACGAGGCGTAAAGCTTTGTGTCGTGCAGTCAGCAACGGTATACGAGTGGGCCTTCGGCTCCGAAAGCCTATATAAATGATGGTCCGTTGAATAGTTCGCACGCTGGCACTTGTTGATGCCCCAGCATTGAAATCTGCGCCAATTGAGAAAGGGTTGCACGTCTGTCACGTTTAATGATTCTCGCCAGTCGTCGTTTGTCTCATTCGTTCACGATCTTTTTCCGGCTGCAGTGATGTCGACGATTTGATATTTTACCGGATTCCCGATATTCACAGTACACTCGTGATATGGTCTTACGTGAAAATCCAAATTTTATCGCTACCTCGCAGATGCTATGTCCCATCTCTAGTGCGCCGACTATAACACCACGTTCAAACTCACTTAAATCTATATAAAGTGCCATTGTAGCAGCAGTAGCCGATCTAGCTGCCGACCGCATCGCGTTACTCTGATTGGTTCCATACCTCTGTTATTTGCATACGCACGCCTATAGCAGTTTTTTTTTTTTGGCTCTCCAGTTAGTTATGATATTGTATAATATGCTTATATGTTTATATTACCATATAACATTAATATAGGCATATAAAATATGCATTCGCGACGTTCTATTAACGAAGACAGAAGTTATGTATTATATCGTTGGCTTACTTCTGAAAAAGTACAAGCTAGTAAAATAACTTTTCGAAAAAAGCTAAATATTTTTATTATTTTATATTTGTAGCAACGTGATTCAGAATAAACTTAGGAGGTTAATCAGCATATGCGCATTCAAAAATATACACGGATTTTACCAACATCCAAGCCGTCGAATAAACTTTGTTTGCGTGTTTTGATAAGCAATCTGACGACATGCTTGTAACTCAGTAAATTAGGTTCGGAAGACTAACTGTAATCAACCAGGAGAATAAAATTACTTATTTGAATTTAAGTGCTATTTCGTACACCTTCCAAAATTCCAAAACGTAGACGATATGCAAGCACTGAATCTTGATCAGTGACATCAGTGAGTTAATCTCAAGTCACTTAGAGTCAGTTAATAAACACATACAGACTGGAGAATCAGTCGCGTGAACTGTGAATCAATGAGCCAGAGGAGTGGAATTCACTGTAATTCAGTGTAAATCGCAATTGTACCAGTGAAATTCGACCACCTACTTAGTAAGATGGCATCGATTTCCATTGGAGACCTTTTCACTGGTGCCGCTAATGGATAACTCTAAGCCCAGGTGGTGGCTGCACGGCCGAGATGGATGGCCAAACTACGAGCCAACCATCCACACGGCTTCGTGCAGTCCGCTCATACGACCCCGCTCAAATGTGTCTGGGTCGTGATTTTCTTCGCGAGCTCGCACTCTTCTGCCTTTCCAACCTGTTTTATAGCCCTTATAAACACTGAGTGCTGGCCACGATAATCCTCTACATCACATGTTTCAGTGACGTCTTTGCGACTTTCACGTTAACAATTTCCATTGTGTAATTGGTAATGTTTGTGATCTTAATTTTATTTCAGATGAATGACACGTCCAGCGGTGTATGATTTCATGGTGCCTCACGAAATCAAATACCATCTTATGAATGGAGATGCATTATTTAACATGTACTGGTGTACAATATTTTTATTTAACGTAAGGATCGGAATTTTTTACTCGTAATTTTGTTATCGACTTGCTTGAGGGAGCGTTGTCGGATATCTACGTCTACAGCGAGCGGTGGCGAGTGATGAAGTGTTGCAAGGTAAGCTGATGCTTCATCGGTGCTGTACACACTCGGCGCACGCAGCAGGAACCAGTAACCAGAGTGGATCCCTGAGAAACAGAATGTACTGCGGCCACTCACGAGAGAGCGGTGAGGAATCCATTGCATACGTTCTGTGACGTGAAATGCACTACTGCGTTTAAGTGGCTGGCGTGTGAACTAGCAGACGACCAGGTACAGCACAGAGCAAAACCTTGCAACAGTTCACCACACGCCGCTGACAGCGAGTTCTCAGTGGTTTGCGTAGAGCGTAACCACAGAGTACTCAAGACTACAGAGGTGAAATAAACGCTTATTCCGCGAACTTCAGACGAACACGCCAGCAAACTGGTGCCATTAGCCATCATCGCGCCGGAATGCAATTCGCCAATCAGCGCCTGGTGACCTGCTTGCCAGCCGTCAACCCAGGCAATTGAGGACCATTCACAGCGCCCATTAGCCAATCTGATTAGCTTCTGCTTTACTATTTCAAAAGCCTGACCGGGGACCAAAAATCCTCGCCCAGACTATAACTTAACCTGTATATTCCAAATTTACCCTACAGTTTGTATAACTTTAGGACCGCGGTGGCTGAGTGGTTAGCGTGCTCGCATCCCACCAAGGCGAACCGAGTTCAATCCCCGGAAGGGTAATTATTAGATTTTCTCAAGTGGGAATCGTGCCGGACGATGCCGCTGGTCGGCGAGTTTTCTCGGGTATCTCCCGTTTACCCCGCTATTGCTTTCCGACGCTTCTCCCTTCCAATCTCGCTTCATCTCATTCAACCCGCGGAAGGCAATGGTAAAATCGCAGTATCATTCTGCCTGGTTGCCTTGGCCGCTTTGTATCTTTGGTTACGACCAACCATCGGCTTGCTAACCTCCACACACACACACACACACAAGGATAAATTTGTCTAGGCAGCAACTTTGCTGCTGTCTCCCCTCTCAGACCCTGTGCAGGCAGGAGGCGTTTGGGTAATATCTACTTTTGTACCGGTTTGTTGGGGAAACTCCACAGATAAAACTTGTTGCGGCAGCGGGGGCTTGCTCTCGACCGCATTACAATTGCTATGGAGCCTCTCCTAACCCACCAGCTTTCAAATTATATAAACTCGGGAGGATAGGAGCCCCCCCCCCC
>NQII01000601.1:0-27320 GCA_002778355.1 Clitarchus hookeri
GCTTTTAACTTCTGCTCGATCGACAGAGTTAACTTCTTTCTTTTCGTGGCCATAGCAGGGCAAATTAAAAACATTAACTGCTAAATTTTGCACTCCACTCGCGATGAATGTTCGAACTAGACTGGCTAAAATCAGGTGTTCCAGGCGAAGGAAGTGAAGGCTGGTGCCCTCATATTTTCTTAGTAGAAACACAACGTGTGAGTTCGTGTCCCTAAACAAAGCATTTAAAGGTTGGCTCGCTAGGGAGGGAAGGTTTTCTAGGAAACACTCGGGTCGGGCCGGGCTAGCTCAGGCGAGTTCCGAAAACCAGCACCCTTCCTCCCGGGGACCACCGGATAAGAGAGAGCGACGGATTAGAGAACGCCGGATTAGGGAGAGTTTACTGTAATTATGTTTTTCCATTACAAAGAATACCGCTCTCTTGAAGAGAGGACTCACTGTATCTAAAGCCGCATCCACTGCGAGCTGTTTGGCAATATTTATAACTATTGTGAAGGCAGAATTCAAATTCAATTTTGACTCATCAAATATGTTAATTAGTACAAAATATTTAATATAATCATTTATGTATAAATTGAGCATCTTTACCGAAATATCGTCAACTGTAAAATACAATATATTGTGTTTTGTACTCGTAAAATTAAAATTTATATACAAGTTTTTGGAAAGCTCCTTCCATTTAGATTTGTTAACCGACTTTGTAAAACAGTCATAACAAAAATTAACAAGAGTGATGGGTTATAATATTATTTCCGAAACCTAAATATATAGATATTTTATGGCTGGGATCATATTCAGGGGTTTGATATTCCTGAAATGTCGAAAGAACAGGCGAATTTGACATCTCTTTAAAGTGTGCAAACTTTTCATGGTTGGTGGGGGTATTTAAAACCCTTTCAGTGATTAAAACCAACAACACCACAATAATGATTAATAATTTCAACTGCAATAAAAATAAATACGTCTTATTTTAGGATACTGAAATGAAACACTTAAAAAAAATACAATTTATTTTTATTTACTATTTTAATATTTTCCACTGTATGGGTAGCATGGTAAATGTATTCAAAATTGTACGAGATACCAGGTGGGGGCAGCAGCGCCGGCATAAACATCCCCAGTATTAATAATGGTGGCCCTGTTTGTGCCAGTCCCTCCAGCTCATTTGTCCCGGGCGGTGGCGGGTGTGGTGTCACCAGGAAGGGCGAGGGCCATCCTGTCGATGGCCCTGCTCACGCCGGACCCTCTTGCTCATTTATCCTGGGTGGCAGTGTGTGTGGTGGTGCCAGGAAGGGCGATTGCCCTCCCGTTGATAGTGAAATTCGTGTTGGTCCCTCCGGCTCATTTGTCCTGGGGTGTGATGATGCTGGGGGTCCCTTCTTGATCTGGTCGACAGTGGACCCTGTTGTGATGTCCCGCACTTCCTCTGCTGCAGTGGCTGGTACCAACACTCACACCTATTCATAGTGGTGGTGACTAAGTAGATGATGTCTGGAAGTTTCTTGTGGCCATATTATATACCATTTCATGTCTAGGAAAACAAAAAACAAGTAATGCGGGTCCTAGTGGAGGGGGAAGTGTGAGGCGAACCTCTCATTTGCACCATACAAAAAATATTTCTGCCACGAGATAATTCTCGCATAATAATGAGGCCAAGCTGAATAATATATGTGAGTTGCCTCATCGAAGTGCATGTATGAATATATATGAGTTTGCTTATCGGAAGTGCATGTGTGAAGGTTAAGTGTGTGGTTACAAGTTAGAGAGGTTCATACAAGCCTATTAAAAAGAAACATTGACATACTGATAGATAATAAGTTAAAAAAAATACCAGCCAATTCAGTATATATATATATATACCACCTAGATAGACTTAGCTTCAGTTCCACAGTGAATTGTCCATAGTAAAGCACCCACTGTTATTGAAATTATACTGCTGCGACTCAGGAAATGTCACGTGGTGTATTTGCGGGGTTGGAAGAAGAGTTTGTGTAATTACAGGAATTTTTTTTAAAACATAGGGAAATTAAAAATGAAATTAAAAATCTTTTGATAGAATATTCCAAAGCTAAGGCAGACTTGGATGAAATGCTGCACACTCAAAAAGCTAAAGGCTGGGATTTAGTTGACGAATATAAAATATTTCAAACAAAGTGGAATAAGTTAAGAAAATCTAAGAAAAAACAACCTTGTAGTTGTTGGTGTAAACAATTGGAAAATGGTAAGAAATGTCGACTGGCGAAGACCTTTATACAATTAGAGGCCAAGGAATAAAAATAAGTCATTTTAATTTGTATTATTTAGCATGTTTTGTTATTGAAAGAGTAAATTTAATGTTAAAATGGTTCTTTATAATTTTTTTATTATTTAGCATGTATTTTTATTGAAAAGAGTAACAATGTACTTCAACTTGTTTCTTTTTTTTAATAGCAAGTCCAACACACCAATATTGGGCGAAAGGGCCTATGAGAAGCACCAGTTAGCGAAATTGCTAACACAGCAACCTCTCCAACACCAGCCTCAGCAGCTCCAATACCAGCAACCAACACCGGCCTCAGCAGCTTCAACGCCAGCAACCTCTCCAATACTGGCTCATCAGCACCAACACTAGCAACCTCTCCTACACCATCCTCAGCAGCTCCAACAACAGCAACCTCTCTAACACTGGCCTCAGTAGCTCCAACAACAGCCAAAACAACAACACCAGCTGCCAAAGCAGCAACAATCAAAATGGTGGTTTCCTTACCAACTCCAGCCAAAACATTAAGGGCCTTTCCAACATCAGAAGCCTCTCCCCCAGCAACAACAACAACTCCCAACATGCAGCGAATGTAAAAGTGGAGAGGTTGTATGGGAAAACAAGTGCTTCAATTGTTTATATTTAGAAAGTATAGTGGATTTTTTAACATGAGACCATATACTATAATAAAATATGGGCGTACCCCTTTCTGGAAATTTGAAAAGTTGGGAGTGCATTAACTTTAATTAACAAAATAAAAATGTGTATTTTTAAAAATATTTGTTTCTTTTTTTTACATTATCCCAGGACTATCAAAAGAGTAAAAAAAATCTTATTTATATCTTGGAATTTGTATGAAATTCTTAAACTCATTTAACCACACAGTATTTAAAAATATATAAGGAGAGCAAAACAAAGTATGCATTTTATTGGAATGGCCAAACACACTGTAAAATGTGCACATCAAATTAGTTTGAAAATAACAAGACTGTTCATATAATTTAGCCGTATCTAGTTCTCCAATTTTATCTATTTGTGCTTGTAAAACACAATTACAAATTGTATTCATAATTAGCAACTTTGGAGAAGTAATTATTTTTCCAGTTGTATTTGAATTTATAGTAGTGTGAACATAAAGGAAACCACTTGCAATTGGTAAATTAAACTGGCGATTACTCTTGATCGAACATGCTAAATTATATGCAGGGCTTTTAACGAAATGCCTTATGCTACATGATGTAGCAGTTTTGGTTTTTAAAGAAGTTGTAAATTCAGTTTTCATATTTCCTGCATAAATATCGAGTAAAAGGAAGAATACACTTCTCCAACTAACAGCATATTCTTCCGCAGTTAGAATGAAAAAAGTCGGTCTAAAATACAAAGTATCGAATTTTTCCAGGTTAGGTACCAAGTATACATCTTTTAAATTTTTTGCACTTAGATATTTTTTAATTGGTGGTAAATGTAATCTCCCAATTGGAGTAATGTGTCGATCAAGTTATTAAATCTTAATGGCGATGTCCAGTATTGAATGTCATTGAGACTTTGACTGATCCTCGAATAGAGTTGTGATTACATTCATACATAAAAAAACTGTTTAATTTCAATTTGGTGAACAAATGAGTATAATCCTTGTTCCTCACCATACCCATCGAAAGATATATGTGTTCCATTATAGTTTGATTAGAATTATAAATCGGGGAACATCCTTGCAATGAGTTATGAACAGAATTTTTGTACTTGCATGTAAGCAAAGTCGTCAATTTCGTTTTTTTCTCCTAAGAGTAAAGTATTCATTTTTTTTAGTTTGTAACCTGGCATATAAGAATGTTGCTGTCTCTTTTACAAAGTTTTATTGAAAAAGCATCTGTTGTTGAAGAAGGACTTATTGATCCTTGGAGTTAATTTCAAAATTACAAGTTGATGAAAGCTGTTTTGCATACAGATAATGTTCGAGGGTAGTATTGAGAAACTTGGCTCGAAAATCTCTGAACTTTAATGGAATATAAGTATTGTTATTAAAGTCTGTATCAAATTCCTTTTCGAAATCCTCTTCAGAGGATCTTTTGCTTTCTGTGTTATAAATGTATTCCAAGAGCCCAAGATTAAATGACTTATAAACCTGTTCAAATTCGCCTGAAGTGTGCATTTCGGGATTGTTGTAGATATTTTTGAATATTTCCAGTACTCTGGTCATTGTAAAACTTAGATTGTTAGCCATGACTTAAGATTCATATATAACAAAAAAATGTATTCCCCTGTGTTAAAATTTACAAAACAAAATGCTTATTTTGAGGTCTTTCATCTACAACAAACAAATAAATGTGGTGGGAATCGAAATCCGAACGATGAAGCAGGGACAGGAAATTTTAACCTACCCTCTCTCGATATATTTTATAGTTGCAGAAAACATGAAATACAACATGTGTCGAATGCTGATTGAGTTGTACGAACTATATATCGATTCCCTCGCCGACACAACAATTTCCCTAGAAACTAATTCGAACTCATTGCTGGAAATTTTAACTCAAAGTGCGGCAAGCACCTTATATATTTCATATCATTTGTTAAAATATAATTTCTAACCACGAGTTACCTTAACACGGTGTACAATTTCTTACTTGAAAATAATTTTGAAAAAAAAATATATATAATTTTATTATTTAGTCGACAGATGTACATTTCATGTTGCAAATGGAGTTATACATCGATGTTGTAATTTCGGAAGGCTTGCTACAAAATTCTTTCATCAAACTAAATCAACTTGAGAAATTTAAATTGCATCGGACCGAGCACATAGTCGGCAGTGTTTGGCGTAAATTTACAAGCGAAACAAATGCAGACTCTATAGTTTTCTACTGTATGGAACAAGCTTTAATTTACAATGAAAGGGATTGCGTGGCCATATTTGGAATTTACAATAAGTTTAATTTGGCGATTTTTACCAACCAGTGCCAATCTCTTTAGCTGTGACCTTGAAGAGAATTCAATGGGCTCCATTTCTCGCTGAATTGCGAATGCATTCTTGTATAGTGCATTATATTTTGGTATGTTGCCGGGATATCAGGGTAGTGATTCAGTTTTATTGGCTATACCTAATCTGAAATGTTTATCCCTCGTGGAAAGAACGTCTGTGATGAACGTTAGACCGATTTACACCAAACCAAAGTTCAAGCACACAAAAAAAGAATACCCTGGCGCTGTTGTGTTTGCGAATCATGGTCTGTTTTGGAATGTTATTCAATATGATGTCAATAGTTTCTACCCAAACATTATAATTAATAAACGACTTTCTAGATCGACTGTAGGCTGCTGCTGCCCCAAAGCATTGAAACTCGTGTTGAAAATGCTCGATATCTTACGATGTATTCGACGAAATGCTGAGAAATGATGTAATTGCTCTGTATGTGGCAGAAGACGAAAACCAAAATTATTCGGAATATGTAGACTTGAGGTATTCTAGACAACCAATCGGGAAGATGATATTTTCAGTCACAGAACTAAACTCGTTGACTGGTGACACACCTATTCTAATTCGTTTACTCTCACACGCCAAAACTCCATTCACCATAAACTTTATAGAATGTTTACTAGCCCACAGGCAAACGGTAAAAAAACAAATGAAATCCCTGAAATTTGAAATGCAAAAAAAAGGAAGTCTCCAAAGAGAGGATTCAAAACATGAATCTAGAGTACTCGGTGTTAGATGAAAAGCAACTTTCGCTTAAAATTATGGCCAACTCAATCTACGGGCTTTTTGGCACTCAATCGTGCAAGTTTGTTAGTATTCCTGTAGCAAAAGGAACAACATTATTTGCACGGAAACGTCTTATACATTTATGTCGAGTTTCACCCATACTGTATCTACTGCCCTCGATTCGCGATCACAAAGAAACGATAAAAAATTTAACGGAAGCGGATCTCAAGCAATTGATCTATTTCATTCGCCAAGATGCCTATGATACTTACTCTAATCTGGAAGCTAATAAAAAACTGATAATATATGACGAAGCGGAAATCCATGCTGTTATTCGCAAAATTCCACGAGAGTATAACGAAATGGTCTTTGATGCAGATAAAGACTGGTACTAGTTTACAAATATTTTGAAACTGGATAGCAACAAATTTTTCGAATTCATAAACGAGTAAATGAAGATAATTAATGGAACAGGCATTCTTCGCGAAGGCACAGAAATACTCGCATCAATCTCCCTGGTAAAGAAAAAGTACTCGCATTTGAAAAAACTGATTGATTCCAGCATATTTTGCAATAATTCAAACCAATATGTATTAAAACTTTGTTCTGTTGTTCATAAAGGTTACGAGCATAATGCATCGCGATTCGTGAAACGAATCTACAACTATGTAGCTTCACTT
Source organism: Clitarchus hookeri (assembly GCA_002778355.1). NCBI lineage: Eukaryota > Metazoa > Arthropoda > Insecta > Phasmatodea > Phasmatidae > Clitarchus > Clitarchus hookeri. The sequence continues at coordinate 6,617 of NQII01000601.1, forward strand.
GCTTTTTTCTTTGCGAATATTACCCGGGTATCCAAATGTTATAACCTGGAAAAATTCCTAATTTCAAAAATGTATTGTTTGCCATTTACAACTACCTCTATTTAGTAGACCAGACAGAATTGTATGAAAGTGTAAAATTAGTTGGACTCAAAAACTCATCAGCACGTCAAAGGTATATTGAGTGTCTCGGGTCTTTTTTTTTATTGGTCGCAAAAAAAACTGTACTCTTATATGACCCCGAAGAATACCAAGCCGATCAGTACTTGACTTTAGAAAAATATTCCAAATTACCACAAAGACAAAAAAGTAACAATGGGCCGTGGCCTGAAAAGTATCAGATTCATTATGGTAAATATCTGTGCAATTATGTCAAAATCATACATACAATATTAAATGCAGTAACACCCCAAACTTCCACAAAAACATATACAAATATGGTGAATGAATTGTTAAAAAAATGGTTTGAAATTTTTGAATTTTATCTAACAACATACCAAATACAGTTGGATATTGCAAATGGCAGATTTCCGAAAGAATTTAGTGAAGGAATTGTGTAATTCACAGCATATTTACTATTATAATGATTTAACCAAGAATATTCACTAAACACATCAGTAGTTACACTGTAAAAAAAACACTTTGTTTTTATATATTTTTAAATTTTAATTTAAATAATAATAAATACATAAAACATAATACATATTGTACAGTTTGTAATTACAACCAGAATATATTGTTGCAATTAATAAACGTGGCAAGAAGTAAAAAGGAACAGTCAACTACCAAATCACTAAAAAAAACCAAAAATTCATAACAATGTACTTTAAAATATAAACCAAATACAAAGACATTTCATTTCAACAAATTCAAAAACTACTCTTTTGAATAAAATATAAACCAAATATAAATATTAAATTTAGTAAAGACTACAATAAAAATGTTTATATAGAAGACAACAACAACAATAATAATTCGTTAATGCCCTCTGGGAGACTTTTATTGGTTTATTAAAAATGGCATTGTCGTCCACAGCTCCCCAATTGAATACTGCATTGTTACCTAAACTTGTCGTCACGCGCAATCCCATGGCTGGTAAATGCAGTGTTCACAAACTGAGTCTCTACTTGTACGTTGTTACCTAAGGCATCGTCATCCGCAATCCCATGGCCGGTAAATGTATTGTTCACAAACTGAGTCTTTAATTGTACGTTGTTACGTACGGCATCGTCATCCGCAATCCCATGGCCTGCAAATGCAGTGTTCACAAGCTGAGTCTCTACTTATACGTTGTTACCTACGGCGTCGTCATCCGCAATCCCATGGCTGGTAAATGCAGTGTTTACCGGTCGAGTCTCTACTTGTCGACTTTCTTGCTTCTCATTGCAATGTATAAATTTCATAAAATCAAAATACCACAACTTTGGCACACGAACAAAACCATTCCTTTTAGCACATTTAATTTTCTTCCATTCCCGATTATAAGAATCCCGTAGAGATTTAATTCTTCGATTCACCGAATGTTTGTCAACATCACGTTCATACTTCATGCAAAACAACAACACTCTAAAAGCCTTGTAGCTCAAACCCCTATTTTTATAACTAGTTTTGTTTCTATTCCAAAGAGCTTCGTGGTTCTCGTAAATTTGAATAAATCCATGTACATAGTCGTGATGAAGATACCACTCACTAGATGATGACCACGGCTGGTACTCGAGGAAGGTAGTGCCTCAGTGACTGTGGTAGTGCTAGTAATACATGTCGCTTTTATAGTTGGTGTGATGAGAAATTTCTTATTTTTATTACCTTTTTTATGATGAGAGATTTCTTTTTTTATCACATTTTTTAGTCAACTCTTTCACTTCGTCACTAAATATAAATATATCTACCTTCTTGTAAGTAAAAAAAATCTAAAGCCATCATGAACTACAACTGGGTGGATGTAGAAACATTGTGGGTGGAATGGAAAGATTATTATCCTTCCTTCGATATATGCATGAAATCTACAAGTAGTCATAGAGGTCATTAGTATATTTACCATCTGTATCCACCACAATTAACTAAATTTTACAACAAAAAAAGAAACAATTTAGCTTACAACATTGTAATAACCCATCACATTGAACAATTACCCTCATCATTTACGATGCAATACATTCGAGACAATAACATTTTTATTTTCATTTTAAATTTAAATAGCATTTCTTCATATAGTGAGAAAATAATGTCCAAATCAAATTCCTACACTATAAATTACGATTCAGATGAAGATCAAATCTGGCTAACGACGACGGATTTATTTGCGCCGGAAAATTCAACTGATGTTGCTTTATGGTGGACTTGTGAACACGCTTACATCATGAAAAAAATTTTAGCTGCTTATTCCAATAAATTTAACATTTTAAATGTATTCAAATACGATGATACTCAAATAAAAGAGTTTAAAACAATTGCTGCTGAGTTGAAGAGCATGCTCAAATAAAAAATAATTAATAAAACATTATCACAACTTGAAGAGACATCTTTGTGGTTTTTATTGTTACCCTCTCCCGAGTATAAATGCTTGAACTATTTCAATTGCCGGCATAACAAATCGTACAGTGGAGTAGGAAGGATGATGCCGACAAGATCGACGACTGTCTTTGCAGCAGTTTTGCTGGTTTGCTCAACAAATATCTGCAGAAAGAAACTGCCGTTTTGCTTGCAGACCACAAGTATATCGGAAGACTCGTCCACGTTAAAGGTAATGGATGACGTTTCATTTTTAGTAAAGCAGAAACGAGTAATTAAAGAAGAATCTGTTTGCACAAAGTATCTGAATAATGAAAATACAATACATTTTTTTCTTGCTTCCAAAATGATAAAATTAAGTGATTATAAAAATTTTATTTATAGTTTACAAAATTTATTGCCTTTAAATGATGATACTTATTTTCTGGATTTTAAGGAAAAATTTCCAGATAACTTGTATCATGAAGAAACAATAAAAAGGGGATATGTGATAAATAAAATTCCCATTAGACAAAATACCTTCATAATATCACAATGTTTAAATAAATTGGAATATAATTTTGCGATTTTTAAACATTCGCATATTGGCATATTGGCAAATGACCCACATCCGATTATTTTTGCACTAAGCAAGAATTGCAATCAGCCATTTGATTTTCTCTATGATGAGAATGAAGTTTCCTTTGAAAATATTATTGACTTGGCAGAAATGAAATCAGAAAACAGACAAATTTTTGTAAACTTAACCGAATTTACATCACTGAAAGTTTCTCAAATTCGTTCGAGTTTCAATAAGGCCGACATGTTGGATCGTTACAAGAATTATATACTTGTCGCGGAAATAAATTCGTTTAAAAATGTTCCCAGATTAATCAATAATTTTTCCAAAGTACCTGAGATTAGTAAAACTGGATTCGTGATATTAACAAAAGGCATATCGCCTCGCGAGATTACCTATTTGGTCAAGTTGATGCGGGATATTGGCTCTAGATCGGGTAATTGCATAAAATACAATTTTGAAAATATACCATTTTCATAATGAACTACACTACTGCAAATTAACCGATTATATAATTAAAAAATGTGGTTACTTTACAATTATTAGAGCCCCCCATTAACCAGGTTGTTGGAGATTTTGTCTATTGTTTAAATGGGCAAACTACATCACTCAAGTCGTATATCAAAGGTAAAATTCGAGTGTCAAATATCATAAAATTTGGCAATGATATGATTGCGGCAAAAACTTTCGAGTATGTCGATAAAGATATCCTTTTGCAACCAAATGCTGAGATGGGAAAGTTATCAATTTCCATACTCAATACAGAAAATTATTGGTTTGGCAGAACAAAACATTAGCAGTTTACAATACTTATCGATCAATCACCTGCTGTTTTTCAAATGATCCTCTCAGTTTTACAAAAATTATAGTAATTTGACAAACTTTGATGGCCGATATTTTGAACTGCAAAATAATTTTGTTTTTGTCGCACCGAATAAATTAAAAAAACATGTAATGGTGAATATGATACCGGATTTGGCCAAAGTAACCGTTGATAGTTTTACATCGCTGGCATTAAGGGTAGTTCAGGGTCCCATTCCCGATAATTTAAAAGAAGAACACATACTTGTTTATATTCCATTCTGTAATAATTCGTACATTTATCCTTCTCGTAGTTATTTTATAAATCCTTCTTTACAATTCCTAGATTACATTCGAATACCAAATACAAAAACCCTCGTCGTGCATGACGAAATTAACTATACTGATTTAAACACTAATAAATACTGGTATATCGCACTCATTCGATCCACTTCGGATTATTTAATAAAATAAGAGATGGAATTGATCAACAAGTACAATATTACATTTTTGTTTCAAGTCAAAACCAATTCAGTGCCTCTGATGGACAATACTAGAATTAAAAAGTACCTTTCAAATGCGCACTATCAGACCGAAATGTTTGTTCTTTCAAACACACATAATTTTATTATATGTCATCCAAACAATATAGCTATTGTTAAGCAAGAGATGATCAAAGTTTTCAATTTTCCTACCCACCTTCTCTGCCCTCTACTTCCTCCATCAATACATTCGTGATTGGTTTTTCCAAATCAGTTTTAAACAAAACAAAAATCTTGAATTTGGATATAAGTATGTCTAATGTGGTCTTTTCATTCGAACCGAACAGCTATGAGCCAAATAGCAAGGAAGGAGTTTTTGAATCTTTGGAGGAGGCCATCTATTCACCAATTGACCTGAATTGGTGGATTGTAAACAACCATAAATTAAATTTGGTAGATTCTACGAATGTTCACGTGATAGCTATTAATAAAATTCAAAATTCTATAACTTGAACGATAGGTTAATCAATTACTTCGCAGGACTTAGTCGATCCCTAATCTTTATCTTTTTTGTAATGTTACCAAACAAGTTGTCCATGTATTGGCGACACATTTAGCTACGTTGAGAACTCATTGGACAAAATACACACGTATTTTTGTTATGACTGCTGGATTAAACAATGATTATAATGAAAACCAATTAAATAAAAAAGTTGGTCATATATCATATAAAGTAACAATATTCAGTAGTTCTGTGTATAAACACATTTATTTAGGAGATCAAAACACTTCTCTAGTCTATGATAGAAGTAAATATGGAGCAGTTGTCCAAACGACCCGATAGAATAAAACAATACGATTTGTAATCAGTGAAAACCCTAAAAGTTATGTAAATACCAACAAACGATGATTTCGTGGTCACTGCATCTTTGTACAAACCTCCAGTAAACGAACCATTTCCTTCGAACAATGCAGAATATATGTATAGTGCAATTGATAGTAGACATTATGTCATGAATCTTTCATCCTTCGATGGAATTTCGGGAATTTCTGCCATTTACGAGGATAAAGACCCAGTAGACATAGTAGTCGAGCCCGAACGTGACTATCGCGGGCAATATTACAATCGAATTTTCACTATTCAAAGTAACTCTATCCGATGTATACTATTTGAGCAAGTACATGGAAATGGCGCCACTTGGAAAACACATATTGATTGTAAATATTGTCGATTCGTTCACTGGAGATAGTTATATTATTTTCAAAAGAGATCTCGCAAAAAAGTTTAACGAAAATAATGATTTCCAGGTTTATGATCAGATTCAGAGGAACTTCGTCGTCATATCAAATACTTCCCCCGAATTTCTAGACGATGGTTTACAATTCGAGGATAATGTAAACACTAAAATTTTATTCCACAATAATACTATCACATCCAAAGACAAGTTGGTTTTAGATACAGAAAATTTGAAATTTACAACGGATTCATATGTGGATAATTTACAGTACATTGAAGAAAATAAAGAGTTGTTCAAGTTCAATACTTCAGCCGCCCAAAACAATACCACTAAAGGAGATACATATTGTAGTAATCAACAAAACTTGAGCTTTTTTGATTTACAGTTAAATACAAATTTGGACAACGACACACTTACGATTATGATTTACTTTATTCACAGTATCTCAATAGCTTCCTTCAATACCATATTGCGATTTATGAAAAAAATCCCAACTGCTTTTTATAATAAAGTCGTGATCGCAAGCATTACCTATCTGAAGAAATATAAACTGAATGCATATTATGATGAAATCCATCATTATGAAGGAATTTTAAACTATTTATGTGTATCTTTCAAAGATAATTGAAAATATAATCAAAGGTAGTTCTGTCAGTGTTTGTATCACGGGATTTTACGGTACAACTGATCAAATTATTGTGTATGTTGATTCGACGACACAACCTATAAAACAAACTGGCGATAATGTTATTTCCATTTCGGATACGGAATTTAATGGGGTAAACCTGCTTGCTCGTGTAAATCGATGCACTGTTTTAACATCTTCCTATATAATTAAATATCCTTTAAATTTATATACAATTAATACTCTCCACAACTCCAATAAAGAGTTGATAACGGCAGCAGAAACGAGTGAAATATGTGTTTGCTACAATTCGTTCCACCCTTTCCCCGATTTCAATCTCGTAAAAGATAAACCATCTATTGTTGTTATATGCTGGGACTCTACAGACTATGCTCCACCTTTAGGAATTATTTGGGTTAATATTTGTGCAAAATACGTAAATCCCACAGTGTGTGTATTTTCACAATCTAAATACATCAGCCATCGTCCAAATGAATATTTTAATTCAAGAGAAGCTAATCTAATACGAATAAAATAAGAAGAAAATAAACTAGAAGAAATCAACCAACAGTACCCCTTTATTTATTTAGTACATTCGGGTAAAGATGGTATTTCAGAAGCCCGTATATAGTATGTGGAAAATACAAAGCAATATTGCTACACATTTTATATTCATCTAAGAAAAGGAATTATCAACATCCACTCCTCATTAAATTACATGTGTATACTACCGACGACAACTTGAAAGATATTTTACGCATTACTAATAACACTTTTCATAATTTAAGTAATTTTCGAGTAAAAACATCACCGAGTTTTGAGCTTTTTGGCAAAGTGGTAAGTTATGTTGTATTCGAAGGCGTTTAGTTACAGTAAGAAATGGCAGCTGAAGAATTAGCAGCTGCTGAAAAGAGTTATACTTTTTTCAACAAATTGATTGAAAATGCAAATATCTCAAAAACTAAAAACACTACAACAACTGACCAAAACAATAAATATGATGAACAAAAAGGCAACTTCGAACTAAGAACAGAAGATTTACGAAACAACACATTAAAATGACAACATTTTTAAAATGTATGGTCACACCGACATTCGTGACGATTATGTTTATGCAAATAACACAAGTAACTATGATAATAAAACATATAATTGTATTGATGTTTTTAGCACATATTGCATTCATCTACACTTGTTATTGTTAAATTTAAAATAATATATTTTTTTCTTTCCCTGTATATATATACCATGTTGTATTCGAAGTGTTGTAACAAACTTGTAATGGGTGAAAGTAAAGAAGCACACCAAAGCACTCCAGATGGCTACGAAAATAAACGTCAACATTATCACATAGTCGACTGAGATACCTTATACCAAATTCGATGTCGAAAATACTGATAAAAAATTAGGGGCCTTTTTCATCGATAAATTACCAAAAAATGTTTTATTGCATAAAACTGGCGAATATTTCTTCACACACATCAAGAAAGGCATAAATAATACGAAAAAGTTTATGTAAACACTGTTTGTGAGCTTTTCGACCTAGCCAAGAATCGACAACTGTACCATACAAAATACTCACCCGAAGAACTCTATAACTTGATGATTCTACCTGAACAGGATGAAGAACAACCACCAATTAAGAAGAGATCTCAATTTAATTATTATAAATTTTGATAAAAATTGGACATTTGTATAAAAAGAGGCATTACTAATAAAATAACTGATATAACAAATAAATGTATTGTCTTATTGGTGAAGTATACAGTTATTCCCGATATTAATATCGATATGGTGAGTAAGTACAGTCCTTTATCAATAATGTTTATTCGAGAGTTCATTTTGGATGTGTAGAGTGTAAAGTTCAAAACCTGGTCTGGATTTTGTGCGCTGAATGTTTTCATTTGATTGGACAATTCTGTATTATTATTGTCACTCGCATCGTTCCAATCAATGCGAGATACATTAGAGTTGACTGTGAGCGCCAGTATATATTGTAAACGAAATTGCAATAACGTTTTGAAATTGTAATCTTTTACTACTTTGGAGGGAAGAATTCCCCTGGCGGGAGGTGGGTTAAATATGGCATCTTTTTTCGCAAAGGCCGCAAACATATTAGGATACTGGTCGACACCATTATTGGTAACCGTGGGTTGGACAGAAATATTATTCGCTAAATTGACAATGCCATCATGTGCATTTTTCCACATCATCACAAACATGATTGGTGTATATTACATAGTTCGAAACCCCCAAATCTTTCGTTTCAATTCCATTTCCAATTTTGATATATCATCTACATAATTTTGACCTTGTATGTTTTTCATATTGAGTGGATCAAATACATTCAATCACACATAGGCAACTGCAGCCATGATTAATATGATAGTTATTACAGATATTGCAAAAAAAGAAATTGCGGAAAATGCTCTAACCGCAACACCCGCCATTTTCAAAGCCGTCGATATCAACGCTCTCTAAATGAAGTCAATCATCAGGCCTCTGAATAAAAAAATACCCAACTGACGATTTAAGATCTTTTCACTCATTTCAATCATTGCAGGTCCGATGCGTTTAACTAGGTTCTTGAGAAACATACGCAGCCTAGCCTCACCGAATAATTGCAGTAGTAACTCGTGACTACCTAACCTTAGGATACAAGAGGCTATAATATCACCGACGATATCGAAAATAGACTTTGTTTTGTATAATTCATCGGGATATTTGATCGGAAAGTTACTTGTTATACCAAGTATTCCATATTCGTCGACTTTGCGTTTGCCACTCTCTGTAGATTTCAAGTGAGATGGCACTGAATCGGCCTGTGGCCTGATTCGGACCCGACTATCGTTATCAGAAACGATGGATTCAACATAACGGGTGAATATCAAGGGTTCCACAAGCCTTCCACCTCCACCATATTCCGTGGTCCAAAACAAATGTCTCGGAGTAGATTTTGTAATGCCTACGTCACTGAGTTTTATGTCTGGATTTATGCAAAAGGCTTCGTGATTGACAAAGTTATGCCATTCTACGACATAATCGGGTATTTGCTTTTTAGGTGGCAGTTGTGAGTCTTTGACTTCATACTGATTTGTTCCATGAGCTAATTCCACGATGCTATATTCGATAAGTTTGTATAAGTAATTCCCGATGAAAAAACCTATAATTCTATTATCTAAAAATCAGTGCATTCATTACCTTCAAAACACATAATAAAATTGTCGCAATAATAAGAGTTTAAACGAAAATGTATTGTTTCATCGCCTATCTTTGACACATAAGGTGAGGTATCAACATCGAAACCAGTTTTTATAGTGTTTACATGTGGAACAATCGTTACTTCTTGCGCGTGCCAATAATCGTCTATTCCCAACATATAGGCTTCCTGATGGACCAACACACACGCATGGCAGTGGTCACTCCAATAGTTATTTGATCCGTGATATTTTGATTCGAGATCATTGGTTGGAAAACAGGCTCCTTGACAAGCGATCACATCTGAATTACTGCTCTTAAATATTTTTGGAACATCTCGAGGGTTCACATCTTTCCTCGTGGATAATGCAGATTGCATCGAGAAGCATCGCAGAATCGTTTTCCACCCTTAAGACGTACCTGATAGTAATAATCAAAACATTTTTTATTCTCTCTTTGCAACGTTACATCTTGACGAATTTCTACATATACATGAGGCAATATTTGCGGCACCTGTAATAAGTATTCGTTATAAGTCAATATTTTTTGTCTTTCGAAAACATTTCTCAAAGCTTTTGAGAAATTGACCTTTCGTAGGTCCGGTGAATATGGACATCTTATGTATTTTTTGAAAGAATATATATAAGTAAATAGCAATAGTTAAAAAAAAATGCAAGGACAGGAACAAGGGCAAGCTCAGGGCAATTCGAATCTATTTTCAAATATCAGCGCGCAGTCATCAAACCATACCACTAACCCAACCAACAAAATTGAATTAATAGATATTATCCACTCATTTATGTTCATCAAAAACTTAACCTAAGTAATGCTTGTAACAGTTCTGTCGACATGGAATTGACCCTATTTGTTTCTTGAACAACGAACAATGTGGCGCAAACACACCTGTAAGTGAACAGTTGCTGATTGGTGGACTATGCGAAATTCACAAGTCAGATTCGTGTAATGTTGATTATAATTTGTTTAGAAAATACAACAGGGCGATTTTATGTCCTATCTCGAAGACGAGCATCTCAGTTGGCCAATGTCCCTTGTATCCCATCCTTGTCGGGCAACCACTCAAAACTTATTAAATCCGTCTTACAAACTCGACTATTTTAATTAGGGGGCGTATGGTGCTCTGCTGGGCTCTGAAACCATATTGGTTATCTAGGATTAGTCTGTTTAGATCTGCATGGTTATGCAGTCTGTATAGTAGAGCTTTTTCAAATATTTTACTCATGCTGTTTAATAAACTTATTGGTCGTCTGTTTTCTGGTTTTGTAGAATCTTTTCCAGGTTTTGGTAAGGTTATTACTTTCGTTTTTTTCCAGGCCTGTGGGAATCTGTATAGTTTAAACTTTGAATTATATATTTCTAATAGACGTTCTAGTGCATTTACTGCTAGTTTCTTTAGGGTTTCAAATTTCATCCCGTCTGTTTCTTCAGATTTATTATTAGGATGCGTTCTAATTATTTTTAATTGTCTGTGTAGTGTTATGGGGTCATATTCAGATGTTTCTTTTAGTTTTAGGTATTCATTTATATCGTTATTTATTTTTTGAGTGAATTGTCTGTCTTGTACTTCTTTATTGGGGGAGAATTGTTTCTCTAAGCTATCGGCTATTGTATTGGCTTTTTCCCTAGCAGTGTATACATAAAAAATTGGGGGGGTTATATTACTGGGGTGGTTAGTTTTATATATTTATCTGTTAATGATTTTGTTAATCTCCCCATTTGATTTGGATTATGTGCTGTGATTTTCATGGCTTCGCTCGAGTTTTCAACTTTTATTTCCTCTAGTTTACTTTTTACCTGTATTTTAATTATGTTATATTTCGTTTTAATTACAGGATTTCTCGTTCTCTGATAGTTGTTTCGCGCTTGAAATTTTTGGGTTATTAAGTAGTCTACTTCCGGGTAATTTGCTCTCTTGTACTGCCTCCTATCCATGTATTTGGTGTTTTGCTGTAGAGTTTCCTTTCCTGTGTCTGTAAAAAGTTTTGCATGCACATTTAATTCTAGTTCGTCGTTTATTTCCGGCGGGGTTTCAAAATTTTCTATTAATTCTTTTTGGAGACCTTCCCAGTTTGTTATTGGTCGTTTTACTGTGTGTTTATTGTTAGATCTGTGTGTGTTTAAAGTTAATTTCGTAAAGACTGGGAGGTGGTCTGAGTCTCATTCATCTCGTACTTCTGATTCTATGTAAGAATTAGGAATATTAGTGAGGATTATATCTAATTTATCCGGTCTGTTTCCATTATTTGGAAAGTGGGTGGTTTTAGGTGGCGGAAAAATTACATTATTATTATTATCTGCGTGTGTGCTTAGTTTTCTTCCATTTGAATAGTTATACAAACAGTCCCATTCTTTATTTTTACTGTTTAGATCTCCTGCTATTAAAAAACTGTCTGTATCTCCCATAATGTTATTAAAGTTTTGTTCATTAATTTTATTTTTAGGGCGACAATATACAACTGCCATTTGTATGTGGTTATAATTATTTTTAATCTTTATTGCTATGGCTTCAATCTGATTTAAAATAGGTGAATTGACTGGGTGGTGGTGAATGTTATTATTAATTATTATAGCTGTTCCTCCTCCTTTGCGACCCGTGTCTGATCTGTAAACATTGTATTTTTGAAAATTTAATTTGTCCTGGTTATGGAGTCTTGTTTCTGTAATAAAAGCTATATCAATTCCATATATTATTAACAGTTGATGTAATTCAAATATTTGAGATTTGATCCCGCAGGCATTCCAGTTTAGTAGGTTTAGAGTGTGTTCTATTTTAGAGTTACCCATTACTCTGGGAGAGTAGCTAGTACCTGTAGCAACAGTAATTGCTGGTCTGAAATTGTTTGTGCTGCCCTGATGGGGCCGAAGTATGGTCACATGTGTGCTATTAATTCAGCGAAGTGCGTGACGCGGAGTAATTGTGTCGTTACCCGTATGTTGTTTAGTGACACACCGAGACCTTCAATCATTTGGGGTGGAATTGGAGTCTCCAGGAGAGGCGGACGTCTGTTAGGCTGCTTTGCTGGCCTGTGTTCGTCCGCCCTCTTTGTCCAAGGGCCGGGCCTCGCCTCCCCAGCGCCTGGAGCGCCCCGAGAGGGCCCGCCGGTTGCAGCCCTGCTGCTTCCAGCCTGACTGCCCCCAGCGGCGCCCTCCCCAGCTTCAACTGACACCGGCCTGACAGACCCTTGCACCTCTGGTGGATATGTGCGCACTGTGCTGCGCAGAAGCGGGAACTGCGCAGGGTTTGTGTGGTTTGGTGCTTGTAGTGAGTACTTCGGACGTGTACTTCTGATCGTGTTGGCCCATCTGGCTTGTACTATTTCCTAATATACTGAACATTACTTGTCCGAAGCATGATGCCCCTCTTCCCCTCAGTTTTTACACCGCAAAGGCAGAGATTCATCGGTTTAAGTTGGGCAGTCAGTGTACTTGTGCATGCCCGCACAGTTAACACACACTGTCTGCATGTTGCAGTGCTTATCTGTATGTCCCCACTGACAACAGTTGCGGTAGTTGGGCACATCTTCAGGACGCGGCTTGTAAGCCTCTATCCGAACCCGTGTGCAGTAGAGCCTTGTTACCCTGAGGAAGTTTTTTTGCCTGGTTTTAGTGTAATTGACCAAGTTCCTGTTGTCACATAATCGGGATCCTCAGGGGTTTGCTTGGTGAACTTTCGTTTGAAGTTGCGGAGGTCGATTATTGCAAAACCGCACCTGGTGATGTCCTCTTCAACATGTCTTCCTCAACCCCTTGGGGAGGAAGGTTCCTTATTATGAACCTTTGAGGCTTCTCACCAGGGTGGGCATGCGTATAATGTGTGGTGTCAGCAAGTAGGCTCCGGGCCTTCTTGTAATCTCCCCGCGTATTGAACATCAGTTTCAGATCTCTCCTCTGTGTGGGCATGTTGTGGAAGTATATTCCACTATTACAGAGTAGCTGGGCTACCTTTTTTAGTGACCTGCTCTCTGGGATGATGATTGGCACTATCCTGTACCTGTGTGTTTGTTGTGGGATTTGTGAGGTGTCGCTTCTATTTTCCCTTCTCTCAATGCGCCCCTCTTCCAGGATTTGAAACCTGTTTTGGATTTCTGTCCTCTTTCCTTCTGGAAAGGTGTTTCCTTCTGGGGGAGATGAAACCCTCTTCTTACGGGCCCGTCGGAGGAGGTGTGCACTGTCCTGCATCAGTGTGTGTCTCTGTGAGTGAGAACGAAACATTGGATCGCCTGCTTCCGTACTCATCGGTTGAACCGCTGGTGATGTTCACATACTCATCAGTTATCTCGCCTTCATCCAGCTGGATTTGGTTGGGCCCACCTGCACTCGTTTGTGGGCTGGTGGCATCCTCCAATTGCCTGCTATCTTGTATGCAGGTTCGTGTTGGCTCAATTGGCGGGTGTGTGTTCCCAGCACTTCTCGGCAGGCTGTGGTTTACTATTGTTATTCCTTGCGGTTATTCCCTGTGGTGTTGGTAACGAAGTTATAACATCAGTGTATTTACCTGATGTGTATGTTTCCATTTTAGGGCCCCACTTCGTCATATCTTAAAAGACAGCTGACTATGTGCTGCTCTTGGTGCCGAGTCGCTGCCGACTCGCCTACAATCCAAAACTCCGATGGCTGACCTTATCTCTTTAGTAGAGTTCAAACTAGGCCTTTGAGAGGAACACTGTTCTGCCGCCGGACCCTCATATGTCATCGAATGGCCTTAGTGTTGTGAGACTGGAAGCCGAGGCTCCCATAACTCACTGGGTGTTTGTGACACTTTCTCAAATCATTGGGTCGGCGGTAGGGGCGGTGTGTATGTGGGTTGTTGGGCACTGGGCCTGTATTAAGGCTGTTATTTGGCATTGCCTATTATAATTAAAGATACGTGTTCGTGTGTTCGGCAGGGTCGTGAAGCTCCCCTCCAGCCACCCGGCCGGAGTGAATGTTGTGTCGTGTTGTATGTATAATATGTTGAACTGTTGTTTGCAAGTGTACTATTTAATTTCACATGTATTGTGTCGGTGAGTCTCTAGTCACCCGAGGTGTCCTATACAGGTCTCCCTCGGGGTACATTTCATTGTTTAAGCATTTGTGACAGTGAAATAAATGAAAAGAAAACCATTGTTAATAATTTAGAGTTGGAGGGGCCTCTGGTACCAGACTCTGAATCTAGCAACAGTAAAGTCCCCCTTTCCCAAGTCGTCTTCTTCCCGACATGCAACAAATTATAAAGTCGGTGCATCATTATAGGTTATTAATTTCAAAATCACACATATAAAGATTTTATATATGTGTGTAAGTAGACATATTTTTATATTATTATATTTTTTTAAAATTTTTATTTCTTAAGTGTTTGTTTATTATATAAATAATTTAATTAATTAAATTTAACTTAGTACCTCGACACCTACCACGACCGGCATGTGTCCCTCGACCTGGAAAACGAGTGGTGGTTAGGGCTATTTCCCAACTGTCACGAATTCCCACATAACCAGCCTGGGCATATTCGTATGATACACAGCTATCACAGCCATGCTCTTATTTGTTAACGGGGCGCTCTTAGCCATTATGGCCATTCCGCATCCCGTCCGCCCAGTTGGCGGGGAAGAGGGATCATGCCCTCTCATAGCAGACATGACCAGCGCTCACCGAAGTTGACAAAACCCAAAGCCCCGACCTGATTCCTCAGGCCGCACCGAGCATATTCCCGATCTGATTCACCAGATCGCACCACGCATGTCATACAACATGGCATGAGATCCTAGTACTCAGTTTACCAAGCGTTTGGTTTAGCCGGAGCACCACCCACACACCAGGACACCACCGGAGCAGGTGGCTGCTCACAGCCCTCTTCATCAAGGGGGGGAATCTCTCTGAGTCTCCTCCAGCATGCGGAGTCAACCACTGCCAGCACGAGTCCAACCACTAGCGATCCGTACTCCAGAGAAAACCTCCAGATTGGCCAACCGGATCATCCCATGCTACCTCTTATTTTCCATGGCACAAATGGGGTTTCCAATGCCCCACCATCAGGGCACCACCCACGGGCAGGGAGACGCGGAGTCCCTCTGAAAATTTATGTGTACCATCATCTTAGTCCGATTTTATACCCTGGTTTTTCGTCACCGAGAGCCGAACTCGCCACGCCGCCCATAAGGCTAGCCCCACTGACATCAGAAACTTGTCCTTTACCATACATAGAATTTCTTCAGAGGGAAATTCCTGTTTTGGGCCCCAGTGGCCTGAATGCCAAGAGGTCCAACACCCCAACAAGTGGTCGGGCGTAGGTACTAAGCATCGGCCCAAGCCATCATGGCAGATACCCCTATACAGCCACTAGGAAGCTGATATCCCATAGGGCATGGGCGGCGGAGCCCAATTAGTTTAAACAGGGGTGGCACCAGAAACCTTGGGTTGCCTTGAGTGTTGAGAGGCTATAAGAGACGCATCACACACCCTTTCTGGAAGTCGGTGCGGGACCGGACTCGGCTAATATAGCATAGTACTGCCACACCACCTCAAGTGTCCGGCCTCCTTCCTCCCATCGGGGTGACCATATAATCCTCTCCCCAACCAGCCTGGGCAGGGCGCACTTTGTGTGGCGTAAGTTGTATATGAGGTGTTGTCTGTTTCGCTGTTTGCGGACGACTGCGATGCTGTGCCACCGCTGCCGAACCTCCATATGCCACCGAATGGCTTTTAGTGTAGTGAGATTGGAAGCCTAGGATCCCATTACTCACTGGGTGTTTGTGAAACAAATGCACCCCGACACTTTCTCAAATAATCATTGGGTCGGCGGCGGGGGCAGTGTATATGTGGGGGTTTGGAACTGGGGCCGTATTTAGGCGAGTATTTGGTGTTGCCTATTATCAGTAAATTTACGTTTCCGTGTGTTTGGTGGGGGAGTGAATGTTGTTGGCAAGTGTGCTAATTAATTTCGCACGTAGTGTATCTGTGAGTCCCTTTTCTCCCGAGGTGTCCTATACAGGTATCCCTCGGGGTATGTTTAATCGTTTCATCATTTGTGACATTGGATTAAATGAAACCCTTGTTAATGATTTAGAGTTGGAGGGGGCCCTGGTACCAGTCTCTGAACCCAGTTACAGTAGGTCCCCTCTTTCCCAAGTCATCTTCTTCCCGAACTGGAACAAACTATCAAGTCGGTTGCATCATTATGGGTTATTAATTTAAAAATTACATATGTAAAACTTATGGATGTGTAAGTATATGTGTTTTTATTATTATTATTATTTGTTATTTTGTGTGTTATTATTTCAAAAGTGTTTGTTTATTATATGATTATTTTAATTAAATTAAGCTAAATTAGCCTCCTGGCACCTACCTCGACTGGCATGTGTGTCTCTCGATCTGGAAGATGAGTGATGGTTAGGGCTATTTCCCACCTGTCACGAATTGCCACATAACCAATCTGGGCAGGGCGCCCTTTAGTGTGGTGTTTAATGTGCCTGAAGTGTTGTCTGTTTTGCTATGTGCGGATGACTGCAGTGTCACCATTTTTCATCACTGCCGAAGCTCAGAGCGGAGGTAGTCCAGGCTCCGTGAGGGGCCCTTTACCGCCCAAACAGGGTTTCACTTATTTTTGGCAGAGGGTTAGGAAAGGCAAGCTTCTCCGCCATCCGCCCCCATATCAATCTGTGGTTGCGGTAGTTGCCCACCGCAGCTACGTTTTTTCCACTAGGTTACCCCAGTTGACAGGTTTGTAATGTTCTCCTAACTGCCCCCTGCCTGCAGGGGAGGTGATTGGAAGGTGGGAGTAACAAACTCCCACCTGGTTGATAATTAAAAATAATAATTTTCAATATTACAGGACTTTTAAAATAGCCCCCATTAAGCCCACGAGTGGTCTCGGTGGTGGATATAAAAATGTTTAAATTTGGTAATGTTGATTCTAAATGCCAGAAGTAATCATTTAAAATGTGTGATGTCATGAGGGCATGGTCCTGGAGAGGAATTAATTGTGATTTACTTAAGATATTCCCTTTACTGGATACTGAAGGTAACTGGTTATTAAAAACGTAACAGGAAGATGCTGTTTACTGTAATAATAAGAATTTAATCTAAGTTTGGTTTTAAAATTACATTGAAGATGTTGTTTATTAAGTTAATTGTATTTTATATAACGTTTTTGCTTGTATGTGTGAGCTACCCTGACGAGCGATTGAGTTTGGTTATAAAAATTTCGTTTAGAACGATTATATTTCATGCAAACACGTCGAGGGCATGTATTTATGACTTTAAAACCGATATTTTATATTAATAGTTAAGTATTCCTACGAAAAAAACTGTAGAATTGTTAAAAAAAAAAAAAAGCTTGAAAAGCGAGCAAGAAATGTTAACTTTTAGTTTTGCATGGCAAGAGTTCTCTGATTGGCCGAGAGGTCCCGCAGAGGGCGGGACCTGCACTGCCGCTCACAAGATGGCAGTACTGTCGTATTTATACGTGGAGACACTTTTGAGGTTGTGATTTTGCATCGGGAAAATTATAAGTTATAATTTAGGATTTTAAAGTGGGTAGAACTACTTCTTATAATATTTATGAGGTGCGAGAATACTTGGAGGTGATTATTCCATATTGTGTACCCAAATAACCTAAAAAACACTACATTACGTATCCAATGATACGACAAGGCCCGCCTAAAAAGTCATCTATTTAGTATCCAACTATAGCCAGGAGAAGGCCAAAACAAATGGTTTTGACCAACAGTTTCTCTATGCTTATCTACATGAAAAACGACCTGAATCGAAAAGTGATGGGTTTGCATATCCAAATTGACAAGTGGAAATTGGAACCACACCTCATTTGTTCCGATTCACATATCTAATTCCCTAGTGTAAAAAGTTTTTACAAACACCTAATTGTTTCCTGTGGCATACCCAAACCGAAAACGGAACAATTGGTTACTTTTCCATTTGTTTCCCCAGGCATATCCCAGTGCGAAAGTAACTTGTTAACAATTTCCTATTGTGTATCCAAATCCTAAAAACAAATACATTTTATGAATTAAAACAACTACTCATTTAAACTTTAAACTGAAAAAAATAGCCGCCCAAATCCGCGCGTAAATGCCTTCGCACTGCATTTCTCTAGAGTAGAGGGTTCGCTTTGTGAAAGTTCGATCGGTATTGAAATCGCAAGTTTGCACTCAACCATCCTTGTTTTACTCATTAAAACAACTCTTCGTCACTATCATGAGCTTATAATTAATGTACCCAACTGTCCTAGTTTTACAGATTAAAACAACTCTTCCGCACTGCAATTACCAGCGATGGAAGTAATTAGGAAACTAGGAAATAATTCACTTTCTTGAGTGTTCCTGCACTGCATTTATAAATAATGATTTGTTCGCTTTGTGAAAGTTGGGTCGGTATTGTAATCGCAAGTTTGCACTCAACCGTCCTAGTTTTACTCATTAAAACCACTTTTCCTCACTATCACAAGCAGCAGTAGAGGTAATGAGGAAACCAGGAAACAATTTGCAATCACGAGAGTTGCACAATTAATGGAAACTCCAAGACCTTCACAGGCCTACCCCCCTTTTTTATTTACCAAATGGATTACAAAAGTAGAAAAATAGCTTCTGTTCGTTTCATGGGATTTTTTTTTTCATTTGTTGGGGGAATATATATATTGTAAGCTGGCTGCAGAAAACTATCAATGGATCACTAGTCGATCAACTGAAGGAACTCTTACCAACACAGGTAACATATACACCTTTTATTTATTTAAAGCTGGGTTATTTTATAGCTACGATTAACTAGTATAGTGGTTAGTGATGGTTTTGCATTTCAGGTCCAATATGTACGAAGATCCACAAAACCCCTTCGTACAGTGCCCTCTTAAGCGATCGCATATAATTTTACAATCGCGAATGGAGAGGCACCTATATAAATGTAGGGCAGCTGTGGATATGGCAACCAAGACTACAGGATCTCTGTTGCCCACAGTTGTAAAATGTTCTTCGCCCTCGTCTCACCTGCCCCCACCCACAGCATCCTCTTGTTCGGAAGAGAATTGGAATGATGAACATGACAAACGACCCAAAAATCAAAAATCTTGAGTTCGAACGAGCTTATCATCAGAAAGCCAAAGTGAGTGTTTGTAGAGGCTGGTCATGTCTTAACCCAGGCGGGAAAAACATCTGTATATAAAATGGAATTTTTTTTTTGTTTTCAGAATAAAAAAATAATTTTGGCAACTGAATTCACTGAGAGTGAGGCGAAGTCAACCTCTTCGGGAATTGGAAACAGAGAAGGGGGAGTTCCTGCACATCGATCAGCAGAATGTGGATCACATTAGATCAGAAGACCTGCACTCTTGGGTATTGGACCAGAGCAAAGAATTGGACCTGTATAACCATAAATGAAAAATTATATATATATATATATGCTTTGCATTTATCAGTTTATTTTTTTTGTACAAATGCAAACAGTTATTTTTCTCACATTAATGTTTTACTGGTAAAACCAACTACTGTTGGTTCTGATAATAGTTCTCGAAACTAAACCAGTTGTGAGATTCCTAGTGTAAAAAAATTGACTATATATTGACAAGGGGGTACCGAATCGGGCCCTCCTTGTGGTACCAAATTATTGTGCACATAAATAAACAGTCACCTAACTTTCACTGACACCACAATCAGCAAGCAATTCACACTTTAATTTTAAACTGACACCACAAACAACAAGCAATACACACTTTAATTTTAAACTTATGTAAATAGCAATAAATTAACACTTTAATTTTCAACAGACACCACAACAGAAAATAATTCACACCTTAATTTTAAACAGACACCATAAACAGCAGGCAATTAACACTTTAATTTTAAACTGATGGAAACAGCAAGCAATTCACACTTTAATTTTCAACAGACACCGCAAACAGCAATCAATTTACACTTTAATTTTAAACAAGAGTCACCCAACATTATACTGAAGCAAATAACAATTCATTTTCACTCTAATGCTTTGTTTGTTCTTATGATAGTTCTCGAAACTAAACTAATTGTGAGATTCCTAGTCAAGTACAAAAAAGTTGAATATATATTGACAAGGGCGTAACAAATCAGGGCCCCTTTGTGCTACCAAATTATCGCGCACCTAATTAAACAGTCACCCAACTTTAAACTAACGCAAATAACAAGTCATTTTCATTTTAAATAGACACCACACACAACAAGCCAATCACACTTTAATTTTAAACAAGTCATTGGCACTTTAAAATAAACTATTTGTGAGATTCCTAGTAAAGTACACAAAGTTGAATATATAT